>JAFFST010055500.1:153061-160561 GCA_022414735.1 Noturus placidus
TGGGAGGTATGTTACTGGGGTTAAAAGTTTGATTCTGTATGGAGTTATGAAAATGAATCATATGTAAATAAATCACATGTACATGAATCATAAGTAAATTGATCATATGTAAACTGTTATCGGGGTAAAAAAAAAGTATTGATATATCCTGTATTGATATATCTTGTTGTACTCTGAAAAGTGTATGAGAATCAATAAAAATTGTTATAACAAAAAAAACAAAAAAAAAAAGACGAGCCTTCAAACCAATGACCTCTTTATTTAATAACTATAATTAACATTGAATGTTACTCAAGACCATTAGGCATGATGAGAGGTAAAGGTAACTGGATGAATGCTATAGACAAAAGATTTTGTTATATTTGATGTAGTGCAAGATGAATGAAGCCAGATACATCATGAAAACAGTACTTACAAGCCATCATGGTGCAGTTATCTTCCATGTATTGTATAAAGTTATGATCTTTTTAACTAGTAGAGAGAGTTTTCTAATGTGATGCCACAGTGTTCTTTAGGGAAACTCAATCCACTGCAAAAGCAATAAAATGAACAAAGCAACAGCACAAGCCTTCAAATGTGTTTATGTGCTGTGGAAATTGGCAACAGTTCATAACCAAGATGAGAAAGTCAGTCAGTTTTTGCAGCACTTGATGTGCAATTATATGATGTAAAAAAAAAAATAAAAGATAAGAAAAAAACTCCACATGAATCCAGTTCCAGGTTGTGTATCAGATATACGTCCTATTATTATACGTCCAACTCGAAACGAACGTAAAAAAAATCCAAAACCCTACAATGTGAATACAGCCTAAATGAAACCCCAAATAACTTATTACAAAAGTATATGATGATGTTCTTGGCTTACTGTTACTGTTTAAAGTTTTAACCTGAATAAATATAAGAACAATAATAATACAATAGAATAAAATATAGCCATTTTCTACAATAATACTATCTACATGAGAAAACGTGCGGTTTGTGTTTGAGAATTTGAAGTGATCAAATGGTGCACAAACAAAAAAACAAACAAACATATTTCGAGCATTTTGATCCATCAGCTACTTTTCTGAATCTTCGGCCATCTCTGCAGCCAATGTTCATCGTCTCAGTGTGTTATCAGTTGCTTTTGGACCATTGTCATCATCGTTTATGTGTAACTGTCTTTGCGTAACGCTGTGCGGTCTGTAAGGCCATTCTGTAGGTCAGGGATCTTGTACTGGATGCTGGTCCCCATATTGCTCAGCAAAGAACCCGAATAACACCAACAACACAGGCATGACTGAGGAAGAATGGAGAAAAAGTTAATAAGATACTGTATGTCCACCAATCTCCTACCTTTTCCCCATATAATAAAGAGCCTCAAACTCGAACTTGTGTAGTTATTAATCACAGACACAATTAAATCTCCTACATTATCATGCTAGATATGAAGAAGTGAAAAACAAAATACCACATAACAAATAAAGGTGATGGTCTGATGAAGAGGGAGAAGTGAATGAGTGAGAGTAAGTGATAAAAGGAGCATCTGTACCTTAAAGCAGCTTTTGAACTTCTTGCTGACGAGATAGAGTATGATGGGATTGATGCAGGAGTTTATAGTTGCCAGGTTTATGCTGAAGTAATCAAGCACCAGCAAGAAACTAGAAGACACACAGAAACATTACAGTTACACCCGGACTTATATAATATAAATAATGTCCTTATCATAATGTTACCAGTCCTAGATTAAAAATGTGTGTAAATGGAACTTTTATATTTGTGGTTTTGAAATGGGAAGCGAGAAATAAAATCGAGGAAACGTTGTTGCTAGGCAACTGACCAATACTGAAGCAGACAATAGGCCTGCTGCCCAGGTAGCAAACTGGAAAACTGATGTCAACCATTCCATTAGGCCAACATTGGCCCACCAGAGTCACTAGAAATTCAGCCATCTTTAAATCCACCTTGCTAATATTGACCCAATTCCATTGGGCCACCGTTGGGCCATCAGAGCCAATAGAATTTAAGATATGTTAAATCTATCTTGCCAATATTAGTCCAATGACACTTTGTCCAATAGGCAATGTTGGGCCACCAGAGCCTCTAGAATTGCAGCCATCTCTCAATCTATCTTGCCAATATTGTCCTGATGTCATTTTGTCCAATGGGCCAATGTTGGTCCACTAGAATTTCAGCTGTCTCTAAATCCAACTTGCCAATATTGACCCAATATCATTGTGTCCAATGGGCCAACATTGAGCCACCAGAGCCGCTAGACTTTCAGCCATCTTTAAAGCGGCCCTGCCAATATTGGCCCAATGTCGTTTTGTCCATTAGACCAATGTTGGGCCATCCGAGCCAACAGAATTTTAGTGACCTTTAAATCCACCTTGTCAACGTTGGGCTAGCATTTGGTGAGGTTGTTATAAAGCTCGTTAGACAATGTTGGCACAACGTTATATAGAAAAATAGAAGTTGGGCCATGTCACTTTGTTACAGAGGTAAATGGTAAACTTATATAGCGCTTTTATCCATTGCGCTTTACACTGTGTCTCATTCACCCATTCACACACACACACACCAATGGTAGCAGAGCTGCCATGCAAGGTGCTAACTTGCCATTGGGGGCAACTCAAGGTTCAGTGTCTTGCCCAAGGACACTTCGGCATGTTTAGTCATCCGGCCATCGAACCGCCAACCCTAAGATTAGTGGAGAACCCACTCTACCGACTGAGCCACAGGCGCCACAGGTAATAATGGAGGCAAGGAGTTTTGCTAGCTAGCACATATCTGGTAAGTCTTTTAAGACAATGTAAAGCTACAGTGAGAGTAGAAGCATAAGAAATCTACTGGGAATATCAACAGATGTGTTAAAGAGGGGGAAAAATGACTCTAAAAAAACTACAATTACAAAACCTCCCTGGTTTCTTCCAATACTGAGAAACATCATCATTACAAAAAAACTAAATTGTGCTTGGAAATCTAACCATAAATATAAGAAAGGTCACAAATTGTGAAGTAAAGTAATCTGGATTTAGCACATGCTTATGTTTCTTACTTGAGCAGATCACAGCGCTGGGCATCGTGCTGAAAGTAAACCATTTTCTTCAGGATGCGACTCAGGTGAAGAGGAAACCAGCACAGCGCGAAGATTATCACCAGAGAGAATACAGCCTTCGCTACCTCACGTCGCTGACAACAAACACACACATACACAATCACATTCTTTCACCATGTGCATTAGTTTTAGAAATGTTTCTGAATAATTAAACAACAAATCCATTTTTAGGCATTTAAACATAAAAGATTCAATGAATCGTCTCCAAATGACTCACTCACCTGCTTGAGGTGCTCACTGAGTGCGATTCTCAGACTTCCTTTCCTGTAATTCAGCATCTCACAAGTCATCAGAGTGTAGAAGACAGCTGTACATGCTAACGGCACGCAGAAGTAAAACCCAAACAACCACCAGTCCTTCACGTCTCTGTAAAACTACACACAATTGACTATTTAACAGTCCTTTTTTTGTTTTGTTTTTTAGTAATCTCTCACCACATCTAATGAAAATATTGATGTTTACAGTAGATTTTGTTTGTTTTTACTATTACTGTACCTTTAAATTGTCTGTAAAAAGACTTAACAGGTAAGCATTAGCTAGCAAAATGATTAGCTTATACAGAAGCTATCATATGATTAGCTGTAAAGTTGCCTAGCCTCAGTGTTTTCTTTACTGTGACTTTTGCCTTCAGAAATGTAAAAGTTACATTTAAACATACTATTAATCTGTGACTGAGACATTCTAATAATACACACTTGTGAATTTGAGTATTGCCTCTGTATTTTGCAGTGTCTAGGCATGATGTTATAATAGAGTTTAGCTTAGCGCTAGTGAGAGTGTTTAGTGTGTGTATATACTTACAGTCATAAACTGTGATTCTGGCTTGAGCATGCAGGTCTGTACAGTCACATTGTTGTGGTCCAAACTGACCATATTAAAGCCCACAGCTTCAGGAACAGCCAAAAGTATGGACAGCATCCAGATAAACGTGATCTCTACTGCCGTTGTAGCCGGGATTCCCACACCTTGCACACGGCTCCACGAGGCCACGGCACGATACCTAAACAGACCATACATCATTTTAAAAAACGATTAACTACTAATTATTAATTACATTCACACTTCAAATCCTTGCTGGGGAAAAAAACCCCGATAGAAACCCTCACAGAATTTGTAATGGTTGTAATGGTTATAATGGGAATTGTACTGGTTTCTACTAGAGTAGAGTAGGTTAGAGTAGAGTGTCTCTTCTGGTAATTTGTTGCCGTCTATTGGTGGCATATTATGTCTTTTGGACAGCAATAAGGATTAATAATGTTAATGGTTTTAAAGGTTAGGTGATGGTTTGTAATAGTATTTGTAGTGGAAACTATTACAACTTTATGATAGTTCCTATTGTTCTTTTCGGCAGGGGTGGTTACAGTCTTCCGCGTGCGAATGTGTGTATCCTACCTATCCACACTGAGGGCACACAGGTTGAGTACTGTTATCCCAACTGAAGCCTTTTGTAGGAAGGGAAAGAGCTTACACAGGAGGAGTCCAAACACTGTGTCATTAAATGGCCACCTCATCGCCAGCAACTGCACCAAACCCGGAAACACACAAAGCCCACATTAAGGATGTCGTCTGAGTTTCAGAGTTAGCATATGCTAACACCAGAAACACACAGTATTCAAATGGTAACAAACATTGTTTTCAGGTTCCATAACACACATGAGCAAACACTGGACAGATACCATTTAAGGAGAACTTCCTGTCCTGTGGTGTGTGTGTTGAGTGGTACAGCAAATAGAAGATCCAAAATAAGCATGTCAGAGTGACCTAGCACTGAGACAGCTTGACACACACACACACACACACACACACACACACACACACACACACACACACACACACTATCAGTACTTGTGAGTGATGGTGAAGAAGCCCAGGCAGTGATAGATAATGATGTAATTTACCGGAACATTTCTGAAATCTGGATGACTCTGCATTGTAGAGAGTCTCTTGAGGATTGCGTGTGTTTAAAGAGAGAGAGAGAGAGAGAGAGAGAGAGAGAGAGAGTGTGTGTGTGTGTGTGTGTATTGAAAGCTACTTTTTTGTGTTTTGGTTGTACATGCTGTGGAAACTGTGAGTAAAAATATCTACTTTGCTGGAGATTTAACATCACTGTCATTGTCCTGAAGGTCGATGTGTCAAGGTCTAATCCTTTCAATCTTTAAAACTAGTCATAAAACATCAGACACATTATACCATTACAAACCGAATCTCATGTGATTCATGACACACTAGATTTTCTGATTCATTGTGGTGCTATTAACCAGAGACCAATTTCAATGCTATAAAAACAATGTTGTGGATGTTTCAGGGATAATATGGCTAAACAACATCTTACATCTTACATGTGACAGATAACACCATTATTGATATTATTATGCAGTGTCCTTGCATTAGCTGTAGTAATAGTGATAGAAATGGAGTAATATTGGGAGTAATTAGGTAGTAGTGGGAATATAATCCTAGTAGGATTACTTTGTTTCAAATCTGCCAAATAAATAGATGTAATAATAGTCATAAATCCTGAAACAAAGAGACGTCAAAAGGTGAGCATATTTACTGCCACCACTCCATGGGTCATCGTCATTTGTTCAGATGCCCTTATTCAGAGCAACTTACAATTATCTCACTTATATAGCTGAGCAGGTGTGGGTTAAGGGCTCAGCAATGGTAGCTTGGCAGCATTGGGATTTGAACTCATGACCTGCCAATCAGTGGTCTAACCTCTGGTCTACCTCTAGTCTACCTCTGGTCTTCTACTGGTCTACCTCTGGTCTACCATATGTATATGGTCTACCTATGGTCTACCACTGGTCTACCTTTGGTCTACCAATGCCCCCAACAGTCCAACTTGTTTCTCTCTGTTTTCAAATTGGGGACCTTTCATGTAATAACCACAACACTATATTTGTTCATTTTATCTCAAGGAACCCCGAAGTCCTAACTATGGAGTTGCATTTACATTAGAGTTGATATAGAACACAATGCCAATATCTGTTTCTATATCTGTATTCAGACTTAATCCAAAAGTGGATGTGTCCTTTCTACTAGACCAGAAAAATATTGCAAAACACTGCAAAAAAATCCCAGAACATCCTGCACTGTCTGCCTCATGCGTGAATTCTGGCTCTGACACTTCCTCAACCTCAGCTGTATCACTCCAGTTCATAATTGTGAGCAGGATGGGTTTATATTGTATATCGGAAAATACGAACCAACTTGAATGGATGAATGAATGAATAAAAGCTGCAAATGCATCGTGCAGTGTCATACTTTAAGGTTAGTGGACATGGTCTTCGTATCTGATAGCTTACTTGGGTGATTTTTTTGTTGTTGTTGTTTTTAGCAGATGATCTTATCTAGAGTGATTTACAAAATGTGCAACAACAATACAAAGAATTTGGAGAACCTGCTAGATAACATGAAAGACTGTTGTGTGCTGGTGCTAGAGTGGTTTAATTGGTATAATCAAAAGAATATTTTCTGTTCAAACTATTTAAACTAACAAATATTGTTTGTCTGTGCAGTTTTGTCATGACAACAGTACCTTATAGATTTGGATGGGGATGTCAATGGCGATGTAGATGAGGTCTCCCAGTGCCAGGCTGGCGATCAGGGCATTGGGGCCGTTTCTCATGTTCTTGTGGAGGCATATGATCCTTAGCAGCGTGGCATTACCCACTACGCCCACCACAAAGATCACACAAGACAGCACGGTGTTCACATACTTAAACGCGACTTTCATAGACGTCCTGCGCAAACATGCTGGAGGGGGAGGAAGAGGCCGTGCGCTCAATGATCTGTTCTCAGAAACGAGGGATGACAACGAGTATGAGGAGGCGAGAGTGGCAGGTTTAGGTTCAGGGCTCATACCCTCACTTGGGGTCAGAGGTGAGAGGGTGGCACGAAGGCCAGGAAGCAGGATGGCAACTGGGTCACTAGAGAACAGGAAGTCCTCTGAGTAGTTTGATTGGCAGTGGCCATGTCGCATCAGTGCGCAGGATATGGTTGCTATTAGCACCGTGACCCAGGGCATTGTGGGGATGGCACGCTTTAATGAAGGCCAGAGGGGTGGTTTCTTTGTTTTTTTCCTGAAATTTGACAAGGGGAGAAAGAGAACATCAAGATGTTTGAATGGTAATATCTAGTAATATCACTTTCTTTTTTTAATATTCTTTTTTAAAAATTGAATTCATAAACAAATTTAAGATCTAAGCTTAAATGAATTGTAAATCAGTTTTCTGCTCAGTTCTGCCAGGAAATAACAGGCATTATGGAGCAGTTAGTGAGATAGAGATGGAGAGATCTAGAGAGATGTGGAGAGGAAATCTGTCAGCTGAATAAGTAAACAATTATGTTTTAAGATTTTTTTTGGAATAAAGAGATAAAGGAAAGGACATGGAAAACAA
>JAFFST010055500.1:168061-177062 GCA_022414735.1 Noturus placidus
TTGTTGCCAGTGGTTTAGACATTAATGTCTGTGTGTTGAGTTATTTTGAGGGGACAGTAAATTTACACAGTTACACAAGCTGTACACTCACTACTTTACATTGTAGCACAGTGTCATTTCTTCAGTGTTGTCACATGAAAAGATATCATCAAATATTTACACAAATGTGAGGGGTGTACTTACTTTTGTGAGCTACTGTAGGTAAAATGGGAATCAGAAGAATAGTTTGTTAAAGTGTGTCCTAAGAGGCTTCATAAAATGATGTGACCAAAAATAATAATACAGTACATCTTGTAAGCATGCATTCTGTGTGCTCTTTTATAGACAAGTGAAATGCTCACACACTTATACATGTAAAATATTTGCATACGCACTGAACCACTTTTACATAAATATGAGAAACAAGTGTGTAAATTTTTAAAAGGACACTGAGACATGGACATGTCAATAAAAAATGTATAAGGACAGGCTACTGAAATATTTGGGACTCTGTTGTGCTATCCAGCTCAACCAAAACGCTTTGTGATTCAAGTGTAAAACTTACACATGTATGAATATTTTCTAAACATATACGTGTTTGACATGTGTGTGTGACTCTTTATCCTGCAAGAAGTTCATATGACAAAGAAGGAGTGGGAGAGAGAAAGAGAGGCAGAAAGGGAGAGAGAGAAAGAGAGGCAGAAAGAGAGAGAGAAAGAGAGAGAGAAAGGGAGAGAGAGAAAGAGAGGCAGAAAGGGAGAGAGAGAAAGAGAGAAAGAGAGAGAGAAAGAGAGGCAGAAAGGGAGAGAGAAAGAGAGAAAGAGAGGCAGAAAGAGAGAGAGAAAGAGAGGCAGAAAGAGAGAGAAAGAGAGAGAGGCAGAAAGAAAGAGAGAGAAAGAGAGGCAGAAAGAAAGAGAGAGAGGCAGAAAGAAAGAGAAGGAGAGAGGCAGAAAGAAAGAGAGAGAGGCAGAAAGAACGAGAGAGAGAGGCAGAAAGAAAGAGAGAGAGGCAGAAAGAAAGAGAGAGAGAGGCAGAAAGAAAGAGAGAGAGAGGCAGAAAGAGAGAGAGAGAGGCAGAAAGAAAGAGAGAGAGGCAGAAAGAAAGAGAGAGAGGCAGAAAGAAAGAGAGAGAGAGGCAGAAAGAGAGAGAGAGAGGCAGAAAGAAAGAAAGAAAGAAAGAAAGAAAGAAAGAAAGAAAGAAAGAAAGAAAGAAAGAAAGAAAGAAAGAGAAAGACAGTCGTAGATGGAGCGAGTGTTTGAGGAAATGAAGAGGAAGATGGACAAGGGGATAGAAAAGATAAAGCAGGAGTTGGAGGTAGAGAGAGTTAGTAAAGAAAAGATAAAAAGGCAGGTCAGGAAAAGAGAAGAGTAAGGATCTTGGAGAAACAAGTTGAAGAAATTAATGAAAACGCTCCTTCTACATCAAAAGCAGATGTAGAGCACACCACAGCAGGTGTTTTCAAAGAGATTGATGGGAATGCGCAAGCGGCTAAGACAGGAAGAAAGACAGAAAGAAGGACAACCAAGAAAAAAACAGGGATTAGAAAAGACAAAAAAGCTAGAGAAAATGAGTGTAGTCACTCCAGTAATGCTCCATCACAAGTTAACCAAAGTGGCATGGCCAATGAAATGGGTTAGTGCTGAAAATTAAGAGGCATGTTATGGCTTTCTTCTGGAAAAGACTGCGCTGTTTTGGATCAGCATTAGTATTGGCATATGATTTTTTTTGATAACATAAAAGTAGACGAATTTACTCTTTCACCCCTTCTAACCACAAGGGGCAGAGCGTAACGCTTGCACATCCTTTGTTCAGCTAGGTCACAAAGTGACAGTGATGTAGTATTTACATGAGCCATGAGTAATGATGAATGACTTGTAATTATCTAACTTATTTGTTTTTTTGACTTGTCTTGTATCCTCCTTTTCCCTACTTGATTGTGCTCAGCTGTTTTATGTTTCCCCAAGTAGTTCCCTACTTAAGTTCTGTGTTTTCCCTCCATGGTTGCGGAGCATTGTGTTTGTATATATTTGGTATGGTTGCCAGTATGCTATAGTATGCTATTTCTTTCCTTTGCCTTAGTCTAGATTCCTTTTTTTAGTGGTTCCAGCTTTCCAGTCTTTGTTGGGGCGTTTTTCTCTCTAGCTGTGCTATCTATTAATAAAAAAGATTCTGCACTTGCATCCGACTCTCTGGATTCCATATCAGGGTTCCTTTTTGATTCTGGTTCCTCTCAAAATTTCTACCTCATGTCATCTGGAGGAGATTTTCGTCGCCACTGCCGCCTCGGGCTTGCTCGTTAAATATCTAAACCTACATCTGGATTTCTGTTTTGTGGCCATTTTCATTGTTGAACGCACTATATAAATAAAATGTCATTTCATTTCATTTCATTGAACGTGGGTTTTTCCTAGCAGGGTTCATCCTTAACTGTAATTAAAACACACTCGGATTGTACCCTCTCTTAAATGATGCTTTGCAAAACCCCTGGCTCCACTGGATATATTTAACCATTATTACTTTTTATTTATTTATTTATTTTTTACATCTTAGAAAGTCTCCTTTCTCAATGATCTTATATATTTCAATTGCATCATTAGTGTTATAGTACTACAGTTATCTTTATACATCTTATAATGAAGTCCTTATGTAATCTTCTTAATTTGACACTACATGTGAACCCTTTTAGCCTTAAAAACAAGTTGCCACAAGGAGACCTCATTTGTTTTTTACTTAGATCCTTTATACACCACCAGTGGTTGGAAAAGTGTTCTCTTCATAGGATATTGCACATTTAATACCACTCTGTTGTGGCTTCTGTTACAGTCGCTGAAGGCTGGTTAATAGATGTATCTGTAGCTGTTTCCTTTTTACACAAGTGCTCTTGTCATATAAATCTGCCTCAGATGAACTCTTTGTTCTGTGGCCAGTGTAAGTTAGCTTTGCCATGCCTTGACATAAAATGACTTTCCCATTTCAGATGTGTCTTTGATAACAGAGAACATTTTAACACACACACACACACACACTCACACACACAAATTATATGCGTCCATACATATACCCAAGGAATCCACTAAGAAAATGAAGCTCTGTTAAGTGGTAAACGTTCACCCAGTTCTTTCCATACAAACATTGCTGGTTGGAAAGAGCTGATAGTCTGGCTATAATAACAAGCACTGCTTCTCCTCAAACTCAAGAGAAGCACATTTGAATCATTTGGATAGGAATTGTCGACCCAACCCAGCTGGACTACACTGGACATGCAGTCGGTTCTCTGGGAGATCTTCTGGGGTTGGTGGAGGAGAGTAAACATCACATCTGACCTTTCTGGGAGGTCAAAACATTCTCTCAGTAGAGATTTATTTCATGAACATTATTTACAAAATATAGAATATTTACAGGAATATTTTGTCTATTGGCATTGACAAAACATGTTATTTAATTAGATATTAGATATTATTTACTGTTTTTACTTACCTATCAGAGATCTAATATAATATAATATAATATAATATAATAATATTTTAATATAATATATCATGTGATGGTTTGCGATGTCCAACTCTGTAAAAAAAGTAAATATCAGACCATCTAACTATTCTTTACAGACCTCTGGGGTTATCCAAGCCCCACTTTAAGAACCACTGATGTAATGTGCCAGCTAATTTGTTCAGCATAGACTAGTGCAGTCCATATGCGGTTCTAGTCTGATTTTAAGTGCTGCATCAGAGAAATAGACTAAACTATATCTGTAAAATAAATAAAATAATAAAAAAAGCAGATAAAAACCCTTATCTTTTGATAAGGCTCAGCAACAAAGCCAGCTACTTTTTAGAAATGTATATTTATTTACAATACGGCTCCAAACAGTCACCTGTATAAAATATTTTATGGTGTAGATTATAGAAAAGTGTTTTTTTTTCTCATACTGTGGGCCGCAAGGGGGCGCCAATCAGCTAGCAAAAATAGGTCAGTGTGTATCACAATTTAGATCGTAGATTGTATTAATAATGAGCTTTTTATTTCTATAAATTCTGTTTATCTGAAATCTAAAAATGTTTTACGTCTCTCAAATTATGCAAAATTGTTAATGTATATAAATGACATCTTAAATAATGACGCTGACCTGCCTATTAGTCAACATTAAAATGATATTTACACACACACACACACACACACACACACACGCACACACACACACATACACACATACACACACACACACACACACACACACACACTGCCTGTCAAAAGTTTGTGGACATTCGACTGAAATGTTTCTCATGATCTTGAAAACCTTTTGATCTGAAGGTGTGTGATTAAACATGTGAAATCGGTGTTGTAGACTAAACAAAAAATAATCGTGTCGAAGTATTAATTTATTTCATTAGAAAACTAACATTTAATTTACAAAAGAATATTTTTTAAACAGACGACTCGGAGAGAAATATTGCGATAAGCAAATGATAAGAGTCCAGTGTAGGTGTGAACTCCTTTAATACTGTTTAAATAACATCTCAGGGAAATTGGGTGAGAAAATGCCAAGTATACATGTCTGGAAATTCAATTCAATTCAATTCAATTCAATTTTATTTGTATAGCGCTTTTTACAATAGACATTGTCTCAAAGCAGCTTTACAGGAATACAAACACAGTACATACACAGTAATTCTAGGCAAAAAGGGGCGTCTACTCTGAAGATAATCAAATGTTAATTTCTATTTATTTGTGATTTTCTTTAGTTCCATTTATGTTACTCCAGAGTTTTGATGACTTTATAATTATTCTGAAACGTGGGAAAATAAAAATAAAAATAAAAAATGGGTATGTCTAAATTTTTGACCGGTTGTGTGTGTGTGTGTGTGTGTGTGTATATATATATATATGTGTGTGTGTGTGTGTGTGTGTGTGTGTGTGTGTGTGTGTGTGTGTGTGTGTGAAAATAAGTGATGATTGACCTTAATAATTCAAATGGAGCTCTTACGTTTGGCGCATGCGCACATGTTGTTATGACGACGCGTTCTTACGCTCGTAACAAAAAAAAAAACAGGCATGCGGATAACCTGCTAAAATAGCAAGCTGCAACAAAATAAAGCTTTGAAACTTTTAATAACTTTTCTCGATGTCATGAGATTTTGCTCCCTGTCTAGTTAACAATGTCCTCATTTATCTGATCTGTGGAAAAAAAAACCTGGCTGCTCCTGGAACTAGAACTCATATCGGAATGGCTTCAGAAGTGTTTCCCCGTCACAAACCACGATTTCTCCCTGATATCAAAGAGAAGAGCTCTGACAAAACCAGGTACTGCAACACACCACCGATACAATCACTGGGGTAGGAAGACTAGTTCGAAGACTAGTTAGAAGACTAGTTATGAAACTGTTGTTGTTATACTACTTGTTAAATTACTTCAATAGTTCAAAGACTGGATTCAGTCCAATAACTATAACAGTCTTATAACTAGTCTTCTATTCAGTCTAATAACTATAACAGTCTTATAACTAGTCTTCTATTCAGTCTAATAACTATAACAGAATTATAACTAGTCTTCTATTTAGTCCAATAACTATAACAGTCTTATAACTAGTCTTCTATTCAGTCCAATAACTATAACAGTCTTATAACTAGTCTTCTATTCAGTCCAATAAATATAACAGTCTTATAACTAGTCTTCTATTCAGTCTAATAACTAAAACCGAATTATAACTAGTCTTCTATTTAGTCCAATAACTATAACAGTCTTATAACTAGTCTTCTATTCAGTCCAATAACTATAACAGTCTTATAACTAGTCTTCTATTCAGTCTAATAACTATAACAGTCTTATAACTAGTCTTCTATTCAGTCCAATAACTATAACAGTCTTATAACTAGTCTTCTATTCAGTCTAATAACTATAACAGTCTTATAACTAGTCTTCTATTCAGTCCAATAACTATAACAGTCTTATAACTAGTCTTCTATTCAGTCTAATAACTATAACAGTCTTATAACTAGTCTTCTATTCAGTCCAATAACTATAACAGTCTTATAACTAGTCTTCTATTCAGTCTAATAACTATAACAGTCTTATAACTAGTCTTCTATTCAGTCCAATAACTATAACAGTCTTATAACTAGTCTTCTATTCAGTCTAATAACTATAACAGTCTTATAACTAGTCTTCTATTCAGTCCAATAACTATAACAGTCTTATAACTAGTCTTCTATTCAGTCTAATAACTATAACAGTCTTATAACTAGTCTTCTATTCAGTCCAATAACTATAACAGTCTTATAACTAGTCTTCTATTCAGTCTAATAACTATAACAGTCTTATAACTAGTCTTCTATTCAGTCCAATAACTATAACAGTCTTATAACTAGTCTTCTATTCAGTCTAATAACTATAACAGTCTTATAACTAGTCTTCTATTCAGTCCAATAACTATAACAGTCTTATAACTAGTCTTCTATTCAGTCTAATAACTATAACAGTCTTATAACTAGTCTTCTATTCAGTCCAATAACTATAACAGTCTTATAACTAGTCTTCTATTCAGTCTAATAACTATAACAGTCTTATAACTAGTCTTCTATTCAGTCTAATAACTATAACAGTCTTATAACTAGTCTTCTATTCAGTCCAATAACTATAACAGTCTTATAACTAGTCTTCTATTCAGTCTAATAACTATAACAGTCTTATAACTAGTCTTCTATTCAGTCTAATAACTATAACAGAATTATAACTAGTAGACTAGTCTTCTATTCAGTCTAATAACTATAACAGAATTATAACTAGTAGACTAGAAGACTAAATAGAAGACTAGTTATAAGACTGTCATGGGTAGGTCTTTGTCTTCTTCCATTTCCGTCTTGCTTAATGCGTGAAAAACAAAGTGAGTATATAATTACACGGAAGTTGTTATCTATATGTCGTTGTATATTTTATGTGCTTTATTTGATTTGATTAGCCTGCATGGAAAAGAAATGAAAAAGCCCAACCGAGGCTCTGCTGAGAGGAAGAGGATCCGAACCACCGCGATGAATGCGGATGAAATAGCGCAGTGAGTGTTTAGTTGTTTAACAGGGACCATGGACAGTTAGTGAAGGTCCTACTGTTCCCACATTTAATCTGTAGTCCCTCAACTTGATGCATGTTATTATTTGTCCAGTAGATGACGCTGTGGGCCAAGTCAACAGACTCAAACACACGATTTCACATGGCAACGCATGTTAAATAAATAAAAAAATTCTTGTCAGGAACCTATTTCATAACTTGTGTTGAATAGATTTATTATTATTATTATTATTATTATTATTATTATTATTATTATTATTATTATTATTATTAAGCACTAATGTGTGCTGTTATATTTATTTATTTGTTGGACCAAGTAGAAATCAGACTTACACATAGTTAAATGGGAATCCTATGTCTCTCACTGGTAACATCACATACTTTGGTATGAACTAATATCTGAACATACTGTATTTATAATTGTTTTGGAAAACGTAGTTACTCACCTGTGTTATCTATGGAATCCATATGGAAGGTCATATTTTTGGTTGAGAAAATGATTATTGTATGTAACATTTGGGATTGTTTATATTTCTTCTCTTTTTATCCATCATCCAGATTCCGATACAGTCTGCACCAGAATCTTTGCGTGTCCATGCTGCAGGCAGGATTTCATGGCTCCTTTAAAGAGTTTTCTTCTTTGCTGCAGCGCTGGAAGGACGAGCGTCTAGCCGCGGGTCCTGACAGCGAGTTGTGGTTGCAACGTTCTCTGGAGGAGCAACCAGACAAACTGGAGATGCTGAGAGAGCACCTGACCCGCGCTGAGGCTGCACAAAGAGCAGGTGATGCTACAGCTAGGGACATTACGTTAAACTCTAACGTGATAGGAATTCAAATGCAAGTGTTTTTTTTTTTCTCATTCTTATGCTCTAGATCAGTTTGTGGAGGCGTATGAGAGTCATTTGACCTTGGCGAAGTTTTTCTCAGAGCCAGCGGACATGTGGCTACGTCATCACTTTTATAAACTTGGTCTCAAAGCTGCCCGCAAAGTCACAACGGACTCCAGCAGGAGGGAGGCTGAGGCCAGTGCACACCTCGCCCACCTGTATTTAGAGCGAGGTAACACAAACGTGCACTGGAGTTGTTAGTGTTAGTGAAGCTTGAGTCAATTTACTGAGTCTGGAAAACATAAAGTTTCAGCTTTACCTCTGACACTAATTAAAACGCTCTCACACTGAAAACTCCTTCCGTCAGCATTAAATAAGCTTCTTCTTACAGAAAACTTCATCGTATAGAAAATGATGCCTTTTTATTTAAAATAAACAACACAGTTTTTAGAATTTGTTTATAATTAGACTTACTTTATGAGGATTGTCTGCCAAACAGGTCCCTAAGAATGTGCTGTTGCTTATAGAAGCGATAACGATTATGATTATGATTATGATTATTACAAGCAATAATATAAACCTGTGAACTGTTGTCAGAACTGCTGTTATAGAAATATTAATCAACACCTCCTGTGGTATAATAATACTGTAAAATACAACACAATTTGATTGATGTATTGAATAGAGATGTGTTCCTGTGAAATTATGCCTCTGTGTGTGTGTGTGTGTGTGTGTGTATTGCTGTGTGTTACAGGAGACTTGGCACTGGCACAGGAACACTTTGAGATGTTTCATCACCTGGCAGTGGGACAGTCGTGGCAGGATGAGAGTGGACACACACACCTGTCTCGGGCGTGTAAATGTCTCTGCAGGGTTTACACACTGCTGGCACAGACCCAGCTGCAGTGTGGGGAATACCGAGCAGCCATTCAGCTCCTCAACCAGGCCTATGAGATGGCTAAAGATGGTAAACACAGACACACACACACACATGCACACACACACGCACACGCACACACACACACACACACACATACACACACACACACACATTAGTCATGTGCCAGTATTTCATTAAACAATATACCAAGATATGGTAATGGTGGATAATAATAATAATAATAATAATAAT
>JAFFST010055500.1:216271-229159 GCA_022414735.1 Noturus placidus
GACCCTACCTAGTGTATCAGGGGGTTCAATCTGGCTGTATTGTGTTGGAGAGGTGTGTGTGTAAGGGGTGGGGGGGGGGCATAGTCCCCCTCCCAACAAAAGGTGCTTATTTTAATGAGTCTGTGTTTTTTGGTTTGGGTGAAATGTTTTAAAATTGGGGGGGTATGTGTTACTTTGCGGTTTTATTTCGTGTTAATGTAAATACATTCTTAGAAAAGCATGATGTTTGAATGTGTATATATGGTAGAATGTTTTTGAAATAAATGAAAATAGAATGTTGATTAAATTTTTTTTAGGTTTAGGTTTAGGAGGTAAAGCATTTTATTTTTAAATAATCTGTTTAAAAGAACCGTTTGTATTACAAACCTTCAGGAGTTCAAATGTTTAAAAGAGTTGTTTAAAAAGAATAGCGCGTATTACATGCGTTCTAAACAATGATCCTTACGGTGTAAAAAGAATCGCCGTAATGTTTAAAGTAGAAGCTAAGTTTCTCCATGAGAGAGAGAGAGATGTGACCGTGTCGTGGGTTGAAGCCGAAATTAAGTTAGAGCTCCAAACGCTCTCTCGCCAAACCCCGCCCACACATACGTGTTTTCAGACACTCCTCTCTCTCTCTCTGTCTCTCTCTCTCTCTGTGTCTCTCTCTCTGTCTCTCTCTCTCTCTGTCTCTCGCTCTCTGTCTCTCTCTCTCTCTCTCTCCCTCTCTCTCTCTCTCTCGCTGTAAACACACCCATACACGTGGTTCATCGTTGCCAATAAATTCTGTCAATGGGGGTCGATCAAAGGCTGTAGGTCCTAGAAGGCTTAATTCACGGTTTGTTTTTTCTCATGAAGGACAGCTGTCCAGCTAATCTCTTTGTTTCTTCCTGACCAAGAGTTTTGTGGTGGAGACACTTATTTTATGACCAGCGGTGAGGGTAACCCTATCCACTGTATCAGTGGGTCATTTTGGCACCTGTATGTCTGAGTTGTGTCCTTCCTTTCCAGGGGGTGTGTGTTTTGTATATTGTAGGTGATCTCCCCCGAGTTTGCTTGGGAAATAAATGAAAAAAAACTGTTGATTAAGTTTTTGGGGGAACGGCATGACTTTGAATAAACATTTACTGAACTAAAACCCCTGAAACAGATAAACCATCGATATGGCAAAAGAGATGTAAAAATGTTTTTACATACATTCTAAACATAGACCTTTAGGAGGTAAAGCGTTTAAAAGTGCTGTTTAAAAGGCTCGTGCGTTTTGTTTCAACTATATACAGAATTTTGGAAAATGGTTCGCCAACGAGGATACTTATACAGAACTGCCGCTAAATACATACGATTGTGTCTATGCTATGACTTCCCATGTCCCCACTGGCTGACACTCAAGTCGTGTCCATTAGGCCTTCTGTAACACTGTTTGAACTGAATGTGTGATCTTTCCTGGCAGTTGTCTGTCTGTGTCAGAGAGAGACATGTGATTTCTGGGGGTTTGCTGACCAGAATGCTGACAAAGGTGTTTATGTTAACAAATTAAGGAGAGAGTCGTGCATCTCAGTGCTTAAATAAGAAGTTGTAGTTAAACCACAGAAGAAACTCTGCGACTATCTGTTACAATGGCTGCTCCGAGAAATCCTAATACCCCTAGAAGAAGTCTGTGTATTTCCAACAAGAGGACCTGATGAAATGAGAGAGGACCTGACTTTTGCAAGAAAAAAAACCCCCCAAGATGTTAGTTTGACAATTTATTCATGAAGATATAGTAAACACGTTGTTATTTAACCCTGAGCAGGGCGTCAACAACTCCAAAGATCGTGTCTTAAGGCCAAGGGTTTATTTAGGAGGTAGAAAAACATTTAAAGATGATGTTTTAAAAGAAACGGGTGTTTCGTTCATGATAGTAAAAAAGACATTTCTGTTCCACAGTCTATAAGGATACCCACCCTTAATGTAGAGTGACAAATGTACACGCCCTCCGTTACTTAAGGTTTAAACATTTCATTTTGTGATGGCAACAAGACAAAACTGTTGTACGTTTGCTATCTGGTGAATTTAGAATTAGACCCCAACTGTCAAATATCTTTTGACATAGAATGTGAATTGCTTTTTCAGGCAAAGAGCACGATGGTATGGAAAGAGTATGATGAGATGACCTAATGCTTAGGAGTTCTACAGTACTTGTTGGGATGGGGACTTCCCCCCCCTCCCCCCCCCCCACACACATACACACCTCTCCAACACAATCCAGCCAGATTGAACCCCCTGATACACTAGGTAGGGCCCCCCCCCCCCCTCATAAATCACATTTTGACAGAAAGTGTATGATATAACTACTACCACATTATAAACAAGCCCTTAGAGACACCCTTTGAACTTGTTTTATAAAAACAGTGATTTGCATTATAATCATTAACGGATAATTTGGCTCACTGGATTCTTTCCATTACATTTATTGTAGACTAGCAGAACACTGGGTTTCATAAGGTGTGTATGTATGTAAATCAACTGAAATACTGAAATGTCAGATTCCACTTTTAGTCGCTTGCACTTTTTCCAGGTTCTAAATAAGATTATTGGATATGGATCGTTCAGACCATCTCCCAAATGACTAAACGTAATAAAATCTTGCATATTCCTGACTGATGGTCCTCTGTTTCTCTTTCTAAAGGGCCTCCTGGTTGCCATCATCTTGTGTTTTGGAAATGGAGAGGTACAAACTGATGTTCATCTCCTTTCTAAGCTCAAAATAAATTAATTAAAAAAACCTCACCAAGCTTTGAAAATAGTAGTTGAGAACAATGCACACCTGCAGGAACTCGAGAGTTAGATAATCTAGAGAATCAGAGAAGTGTTTGTGATTATTGGATGAAAAATCCCTTTAATCGGGCACTTTAAAATAAATGCATATTACATATAGTTGTCTTAGAGTTGATATTAACAGTATCTGCAATCAGGACATTTTTTCTACGCCATGTCCACCTCCAGGTGCACTCAGCTGTAAGACGTAAACTTGCCCAGTACCGGGTCCAATGCCGGCAGCGCCTGGTGACGACTGACTCTCACTCTCACAACTACCACACCAACTCCTCGATCGTCGAGACCAGCCGAGGGACCCTGAGTCTGGAGCATGTGCCACCTCAGTTGGACGAGGACAAAACTCTCACAGCCATGTTGGTCCTCAACGGCCAGAGCAACGGCAAGCGCAGTTTCAGCGAGGAAGATCACAAACTCAAAGTCTTGGAGTCGTCAATGATTTGACACTGAAATAGAAAGAGACTTCTTTAAATCTATAGTAATAAGCTCTTTTAAAGAAACACATCACCATGAATGTGAACAGTGGTAAAAAAAAAAAAAAAATTATGTATCATTTGCTTTATACTAACTGGTCCATATTTTTAATTTAAAAGGTGTTCTAAATGGCATCCATCTATTTCCCAACACTGTAAATAAACAAACGTGAATGTTTAAAGCAGCGACTAAAAGTCTGGCAGAGCTCCTGAGTGATGTCTAAGATTTTCCCTTTCGTCAGGAGATCACGATTTTGAATGTCAACGAGTTTGAATGTCAGTCTGGGAACCCAAGTGAGAGTTGAACTTTTGGTGGGAAAGTTAGTCTCGTTTTCCGTTCTGTCTGTCATTTAGTGTGACTAGCCAATCAATCAGAATAGGGAATTTAGCACCCTCCTAAACATTAGGAAGAAGCATGTGATAACCTTTATGAGGGGTGGACAAATCACTGGCACAAAGCGTTTTATTTGTAGTTTCCCCATGGACAAGTAGAGATAAAGAAAAGCAATCTATGTCCTTTTGACTTTCACAAAATAAACATTTTTATTTGTAGCTATGTTTAAATGTGCACACACATCAATGCTGTAACTATAGTACCAGTTACTTGTTCCGAATCCTACCACCTGCTGCACTATAAACATTTTTCAACATGGTTTATCGTAGTCAGGTTAATTACGGAGGTGCTAACAAGAAAATTCTAGCATGCAGAGAGAGAAAACAACCACAAAAAGTCCTCAAGTTATCCAGGCATCAACACTTTTTTCATATTGGTAGGTGTTTAAGCCCCTGCTTCACATTTTTACAATATATACAGAATGTACACATAACATGAGCTAGCTGGCTAATTTGTTTGTTAGCTAGCTAGGTAAATATTAAATGGGCACTACTTAGTTATTAGTAGTTCCTCCATTGATTTTTAACTAAACAAAGAGGCCCAAATTTGTTTCACAAGATCGATGCTTGTCAATTCGACAATGCTAACAAATTTTATTCACTTTTAATCTGACGCTACTTTAGATGAGACAGCAGAAAATCATCATTGTAGCAAACATTCAAAATACTGAAATGCTACGGCTAAACAGCAGATGTTGTCACTGCTGTAATTAGCTTGCATAGGCTCATTGACAGGTTTCAGAATCAGAGATATGTGATAACGATGCTATCACAGCTATGCCTGCACAGTACATCACCTCGCAGGTGAACGTATCACGAGACGTTAGCTAACCTCAAGCAATATCTTTTACATGTGGAGGACAGAACTCCATATCGGATAGCTGAAACTTTAGCCAGCTGACTTTTGTGACATGATGTGCTACGTTAGAAAGTTTCTTAGAAAAGGATAAAGTTTATATTAATGCACTTAACTAGCTCACTATGCTTTCATTTCACATTAGCCACCACTTTTTAGCCTAGTCAGCCAGCTTTGCATGGGACCAAAAAAACATAGGACTTGGCAGCAAATTAGTGCTTTTATTTGTGCTAGCAAATGAATTTACGATTTGTTCACCTCCCAGATTGGTAGCTTTGTGCGATACAGAGCGATCTAAATGATGGGCTGGGAATAGGTTACGATGAAATTTGTGGAAAATTTTTGTCAAAACACTTATAACAGATTTGGATTTAGCTGAATTTTCCTGGACAAATATCTATAAAAGGTTAAAAAGGACATTTTTGTTTAATCAGACCCCAAATATTAGATCATAAAGGCTTAGCAGGTTGCCACTAAACTCATTTGTACCTACTGATATAATTTTGTTTTCTGCAGGATCGACCCACAGGGAGAAAACAATTAACGAAGTTGCATTGTTTGTTCAAGCACTGAGAACATTTGAAATATGTAATTATTTCTTAAATATGTTACACACACTTGTAAATAGGCGTTCTGTGTGTTTTTCACCCACTGACTTCTCTTATTCTTAGCGGAGGCATTTTTTCCCCCTCTCTAGACTTACCGTATATTATCGTGAGTTGTGCAAAGTCGTTTTGAACTCTTAGTCAGATTTCTTGACTGAAACATTCCTTTTACACTTCCAACGTGTGAATAACTGTCATTTCTCCGTTTGTGTAACGGATGCTATTGTTATAAAGAGCACAATAAATGTTATTGCACTGGACATTCATGCTTTACAGTTTTGTTTTGTTTTTTGTTTGTTTTTTTTATGAGGGTGAGTCAACTGAAGACTTTAAAAGTGTGACATATTAAAATTTAATCGATTTTTTTTTCTAGAGGAATCTAGACACTCGTTAAGCACTAATAATAATAGAGAGTATGTAAAATATATATAATAATAAAGAGAGAGAGACACATTTGTGACACTTATTTGCAATAAACAATGCAGTTGGGTTTTTTATTCATGTGATGTGTGAAGGTTTTATTCACTTTTAAAATGAATAAAATATAACGATCCAAAGGAAAATTCTTCCAAAGTAAAACAAAGTGATTATTAAATGTTAAAAAAATTATCAAATATTTTATTTGGTTTAGTGGTGAGCACGTTTTCTTTGCACCTCCAGAGTTGGTGGTTCGAGTCCTGCCCCTATACTGTGTGCACAGAGTTTGCATGTTCTTGCGTGTTCTCTCCATGCTCGGGGTTTCCTCAGGGTACTCCAGTTTCCTCACCCAGTCTAAAATCTGTAGTAGGTTGATTGACATTTCCAACTTGATCGTATTGTGTGAATACAAATTGTGCACTGCAAAGGATTGGCACCCCCTTCCAGGGTGTCCCCTGCCTTGGGATAGGCTCCAGGCTCCCCAACGACCCTGTGTATGATAAGATCTATGAAAAATGGATGGATGGATATTTTATTAACTAATTAATTGTAAGTCCCACAGATTTTTCTTTCGGTAAATAAATGCCCATTGTACAAATGGACAAATGTTAAATGAGCTCAATATTATCTAGTATCAAACCCAAGTTCTCTATACAGAAATATAAACATATAGATATGCAGTTCGATTGTCATATCTGACACAATCATTACTGACATTTCCGAAATGAAATGCACTTTCATCAGGTTCATACAGTGTACCATATATGCATATAGAGTATGTATGATTCAGTATAGCACATAATCAGATCATATCATACTCAAACATATAAATGTGGGAAATAGGTCCCACTGAATGTTTGCCTTATCATGAAAACTATTACATCATACTTTAATTCCTTCCCTGTTTTGTCTACACTGTTTCCCAGCCCAATGCCCATGCTGATACGGAGCCCAATTCACACTTCACTAGGGAGTAGGTTGTGTCCTGGTGATTTTCCAAGAAAAACCTATAACTTCCAGAAGAGTGTGTGTGCCAAAAAGGTTCATTAAAAAAAAAAACCTGATTGCATAATCAACTTAAGAGATTTATGAATACATAAATATTATATAATATAATATTAGGTTATAACATTCAATTTATTGTTATTTTTATTATATAACATAATAAAAAAAATATCCTTTAAACTTTGCCAAGGCTTTTATTTTTCTAAGCTATGAGTTCCTTTATTTTTATCCTGAAATCTTTTCAGCCTCCAAAGCAGCTCATTTTTTCCATTATAGGCATAAACATCCATCCATCCATCCATCCATCCATCCATCCATCCATCCATCCATCCATCCATCTTCCAAAATGCGTATCTTATACAGGGTTGTGGGGACAATCCAACGCAACCCACTGCAGGGCACAATTGATTGAACTTAGGAATGCATGTATACGGTGCATGTGTTTGGACAGGGGGAGGAAACCAGAGAACCCGGAGGAAACCCCTGAGGGATGGAGAGAACATGCAAGCTTCATGGATACAGGGTAGAAGTGGGGATTGAACCCCCAACCGTAGAAGTGCAAAGCAAGTGTGCTAACCACTAAGCCTCAGTCATGGTGGATCCAGCACCTATCCCAGGAACACTGAGAACGAGGTGGGAATACACCATGCACAGGACGCCATAGATATAGAGAAATCATTCAATAAGAAAATAAATACTTATATAACAGTATATAACTGTGTTCCAAAGTTCATTAAATACTTTTTGTGGATTAATCTTATAGCAAGAACTACACAATTTTAATAATAATTTGTATGCAGGGCTGCCAACAAGACCAGGAAATAGCTCGTCAATGGCTTATTCGAACAAGAAACCTTGAAGCTATTCAAAAGTATAGAAGTCAAAAGAATAGGTTAATTCTGCTTCTAAATAAAACTTCATGTTTCTGTATGAATAATAATTTAACCCCTTGACGGGAATCTATGCACTGACTGGACCAAAACGAACATTTCTACAAACATGGATGTATATATACATTTTACCAGTAAAATAGTTAAATCATTAAAAAAAATTAATTTCCCAGCTAACCTAATATATCCAAATAGCATTTTTACTATCTATAGCTCAAATTCACTGTGTATTAATCCCGTTAGTCCCAAAAGGAAACCAGATTCAAGTACTTTGACACAGTTTTGGACTGGTATGCCCACGTTCCTAATATCTTCTTTTTAATCGGATATCGGTTCTAATGATCAGTACGAGATGAAAGAACCGCGATTGGATTTTATGATACAGAAAAAGTACGAGGTCCCACCGAGATTTGAACTCGGATCGCTGGATTCAAAGTCCAGAGTGCTAACCATTACACCATGGGACCGCCTAGGAAACACCCAGTATTTCACATCAACAAACCTTCTGTATCGGTTACAGTAGCTCTGTAGTACTCTGATAATGTGTTATTATTCGTATTGTCTATTTTCTGTAGTGCAAAAACGTATAATATCGAAAGTGGAATATAAGGTACTTGGACGCCATTTTACATTACTGCATCGCTGCAGTGTATTAGACAAGACTTAGGGCTAAATACCAAATCGCCATTCACGCCCTATAATCCTGCCCTACAGCAGAAATGAAACCAGCCTACGTGTAGTAGACTATATTTCCACTTTACAGCGATTTAGGATTATCACTAAGCAACCTAGCAAAATATACGCTATTAGCATGTATGTAGCATTAGAAATTGTATGAATTATAACTTTTAAATCGTTTTGTTTGCTTATATATATATATATATATATATATATATATATATATATATATATATATATATATATATATGAAGAGATGTTGTTTACTTTTAGATAATGAAGAGATGTCCCAAATTAGCGTCGTTATATATATATATATTCATTATCTAAAATTAAACAACATCAGTGTTGCTATTAAAGTTACCCATAGGCTCCAGGTTCCCCGTGACCCTGAAAAGGAGTAAGCGGTTGAAGATGGATGGATGGATGTAGCGTACGTTTTGCTAACCACTGCGTCTAAGCCTAAACTTCTATCTAGTGGACATATAGTGCACTAGACATAGGCTGATTTCATACCGGGTGTAGTGCAGGTTTATAGGGTGTTGTGTAATATTTGGGATTCAGCCCTTGTCTACTCTATAGTGCACCCTACAGGCACATTAGGATACTAGTAATGCCGTCAGCGTGGCAGATTTATGAAGCACTAAGGGGGATAATAAGGGAAAAACGGCGAAGACGATTATTACAATAACGGAGGATCTATGAATAAAGTGTAACGTCCTTATACAGTTTGTTGACAAATTAAAGGGGGAAAAACCCACAATTGTGTACTAATCTCTGGAGTTGTAACAGCGTTGCCAACTCTTTTCAGGGGAAAGTAGCTAATGTATGCTCTAAAGGTCTTTAGAAACACCAGATGACGTCAGATGACTAATTTGCATTTTCATTAAAAAGGGAAGAATAGAAAATAATAGATTCTAGCTTTTTCTTTTCTTCTTCTTCTTCTTCTTCTTCTTCTTCTTCTTCTTCTTCTTCTTCTTCTTCTTCTTCTTCTTCTTCTTTTTTCCCTAAAATCTGAACGATAAGTAGAATAGAATCATAAAAGGATGAAATGGAGTTTGTTGTGACTAGACAATAATAGATTACAACATTTCTCATAGAAAAAATAGAAAGACCATCATTAGACTATAACAGAGTAGAATAGATTTTTTTAATCACAGAAATAAACACAAAACCAAGCAAACGACTCAGTATTCGGAGGTGCTTGCAATTTTTCAAATTTACCACAGATTTTCTGCAGATTTGGTCAGAGACTCGTCACGTGACATCATCGCAACGCGTATTCATTCGAAGTCTACTTTGATTCACGTACGTGGAACATGAGTACAGCTTAAAGGTCTCATTTACCAACAAACATCACTGTGAAAGACACAAAACAGTTTGCAAATAGCATTGCAAATAAAAAAAAAAGCTGCAGCAAAATCAAGCATTCTTGGCCACAGCAAAAAATAAAATCTGTGAAATCTTGTACAGACTGTTTTAATATAAACTGTGCAGCGTATACTAATGATTATGGAATATCTTGACTCACTAGGTGTTGTGTCACTAGGCTTCAGGTTTGTGTACAATTAAATGGAAATGATATTTTTCCAAGGGCGCACGGTGGCTTAGTGGTTGGCAGTAATTCCGGTTTCCTCCCCCGTCCCAAGACATGCATGGTAGGTTGATTGGCATGTCCAAAGTGTCTGTAGTGTATGAATGGGTGTGTGACTGTGTATGTGATTGTGCCCTGCGATGGATTGGTACCCAGTCCAGGGTGTACCCCGCCTTGTGCCCAATGCTCTCTGGAATAGGCTCCAGGTTTCTCTGGGACCCTGAAGTGAAGGAGAGGTGGTATAGAAGATGGATGGATGGATGGATATTTTTCCACTAATGTATGTAATATCCTTATGTATCTGTTTTCTATTGCCACTAGATGGAGTTGCACCCCAGCAGTACGATATCTCCGGTACATCTACTGTACCTCCAGGACCTGCCTATCTAACACTATTTCTGTAAATTCAAAATGTACTCTTTATGTACATTTTCTAATATTTAAAATATTTTAAAATTACATACAGAGGAGTGCTTCCATACATGGGAAGGTCTTTAATGTGAATCAAAGGATAAATGATTTGACCAAGCTCTACTTCCAATGAATGAAAAATGTGTTTCACACCCACCCTGTTCCACCAATTTGCACGGAGCTGTTCTTGCAATAGTATAAATAGTCTTTTTCTCAAGACCAGATATTTATTTACCTTTCAAATCAGCTGCTTGTTCACTGACATTGCGTCTTATTAGTCCAGAATCAGTGTAGTTAGTGTACAGGTAAGCCTATTAGCATTATGTCTCATAAGTAACCTTTACATTAGCATGTTCATGCACAAAGAATCCAAATTCCGTGTTCCAGTAACTTTCCCCAGGAACTAGAGACTTTTGGAGGTACTCAAAGTGTTTCCACCACATGGATCAGGGTCTAAATATTTCTCCCTCGGAAAGTCCCCACTCGGGAAGGGGTACTTTTTAAAATTTCAGGAACTTTGGTGGGTGGGACTTGGACGCTGAATATGCTGATTGGTTGAGTAGCATTTTATCCCAACCACCATTTTTAAAATCTGTTGCGGCACATACAGTAACAGTTGCTTATTGCTGTTCAAATCAACACTATGGAGTTTCTTAAAAAATACGACCGATGGACCAACGACGAGCTTCAGGCCTTATTAAGTATTTATAAGTATTTCGAGGACGAAATACAGGACCTGGAAATGGCCACCCACAATGAAAAAGTATACTTTAAAACATTAAATCAGTTAAGTGAGCTTGGCATTGTTCACACAGTAAAACAGTGCACAGAGAAGCTCAAGAAGTTAAAACAGGAATGGTCCCTTGAAAAAAGGTCCTGGGACTAACTGTTCTGGGAAATGCGACTAACGCTTCCATGTGTGAGGACTGATGCTAATCACTCCTTCAGTAGTTTCACAAACCATCTCTGTAGAGAGATTTTTCGATAAATGCAGCCAAGAACTGCCTACTTTTACACAAACAGACTGTTTAACTAACATGTCATAAGACCAACCACAGATTCTGAAGATTGAGGCAAGAAAAGTGTACAAAAGCTAATGAGACACACTATATCCTTTGGGAGGAGTACTTAAAGCTCAGACTACTCTCATATAAAAAGCAGTGTGGCCTGTTATGACCTGTCTGACCCCATCGTTATTTTTTATTTTCAAAACTGCTATATTTGATTATGCTAAATATAAATCAGTGTATGTTAATCCTGATGTTAAGTAATCACATAATTGCACAGCATTGACAGCTTTATCTATCCCCTTCATAAGTGGAGCCAGGTGTAGCAAAGGTTTATTACCAAACTAACGTGGGACGTATTGTTCTGGTTTCCTTTTATTCACGATGGCAAGGAAGAGAAATGCCTCTGTTTAAAATAATTGATGTTGTGGTAGATCTCAATTATCCTTTAGACAAAGAACCAACAAATATCATGATGTAAGTTCAGTCTGTTGCATCTATTATCATCCAACCTACTTCAAAGTTGCAGTTTGTAATTTCCAAGTGTTTCTAGACCTGTGATAATTGTACAAGTCTGAATATAATTTGAAAAAAACTATAATTGTAACTATAATTTACGGTAAAATCACCGCGCAATAGATCTCCCTTGCCTCATTGCTTCAAAATTCATTTTTATTATTATTTCTTGGCCAGAAATAGGCTTCAACACACACACACACACACACACACACACACACACATTCACACACTTGGGACAATTTTCCTCAATCCACAAACAGGCGTGGTTTGTACAGTAGGAGCTGGAAGGAAACTTGAGTGGAAACCCACAAGAACATGGGGAGTACATGTGAAACATGTGGAACACTAATCACTGCATCAATGTATCACCATCTTATAATAACTTCTGTACTTATTCAGTTTCTGTTCATCTACGACAGGACGCCACATTATTGCTTTTATGTAGTTGTGATTGCAATTCCATTCACATGCAGCAGGGCCTCAATAAACAACAAACCAGCTCCTTTAGTTACAAACTTGTCTCTAAAGTGCACTATCAAACACTGACGCTCAATGAACCCATTCTTTTTGAGGATTCATTTCACCCAGTCCTTTTCACTGGCATTTAATTCTGCCAGGAACATTTATCTGAGCTTAATATCGCTAGCAAGACCTTCCCAAAAACTGATTAACACACAACAACCTGCTGGTGTGTACAAATATTTATGGGGGGAAAAATGTTGACTGCTATGACTATGAGTGTTAAACTACAGATGGCACAGTAAAAAAAAATACTGCTAGTCATGTCCGTTTAAATCCAACGCACATCTTTCTACTCTTAAAACACACAAGTCTTTGGTCTAAAAATCACCCCCATCAGTAGGCTATGGGCAAACAAATAAATTACCCTGGCTGGCAGTTTGGTACAGTGTACCGACTGTCTGCCCAGAATCCCAGCACTGTCTGAGTGAATGCAGTGCAAACAGAAATGCTTTGCCGGTTCCAGTGTGGCTTCAGTTCTGGCAAGTCCGAACATATTCCAACATATTCCAGCCACATGCACCAGAGTGTCCAGTTTAGTTTAGCAGTTTTCCACTCCGTCGATGGGGGCCCTTTCACATGCCATAACATGCGATCCATGCATCATCCTTGTATTTTTATTGTAAGAACTCTTTACAATACAGAATTTGGTGCGCAAATCCAAACTGTGCTTTTAATCCTCCATGCCAGATATTTACAATTGTTAATATTCCGGGGGGGGGGGGGGGGCG
>JAFFST010055502.1:34858-48508 GCA_022414735.1 Noturus placidus
TCTGACTGTTTTGATGTTTCGAGGTTACGTTGTTTTGATGTTTGGACTATTTGGAAGGATCGGTTTGTTTTGAAAGGTTTTTGTTTGTTTATTTTAATATAAAATAAAGACTCTTGCGAATACTTCCTGCCTCCTCCTCCGATTCGTGACAGAATAACGCGCCTACCCAGGAAGTAGCGAGAGCATCATGGAGGATCTTATTTTTTCAGAAATCCGGGACACGGAGGAGCCCGGATCTTCGGACTGCTGGGATCTGGACCGCATACAAGCGGCCCACGCTCAGGTACGGGGGCAGGCGGCACAGCTGAACTGGATGGAGCAAGCCGGGCTAGGCACATCAAAGCTCTTTTTGTTGCTCCTGAAAAATTCCATCCAGTTAAGGAGGGACATTGATTATCAGGTGGCACAATATCAGCAGCAGCTACAGGCCCAGTTGGAGAATCCCCCACGACCGGTGGACCACGGGGTGCTGCCCACGCCTGTGCCCACACTTAAGAGCCCAGTTATGTCCCTGTCCTCGCCTGAAGGCCCAGTTTCGTCCCTGTCCGACCCAGAGAGCCCAGTTTCGTCCCTGCCCGACCCAGAGAGCACAGTTATGTCCCTGTCCTCGCCTGAAGGCCCAGTCTCGTCCCTGTCCGACCCAGAGAGCCCAGTCTCGTCCCTGTCCGACCCAGAGGGCCCGGTTTCGTTCCCGTCCGAACCAGAGAGCCCGGTTTCGTTCCCGTCCGAACCAGAGAGCCCGGTTTCGTTCCCGTCCGAACCAGAGAGCCCCGGCGGGAGGCGGCGTCCTGCGTCCTGAAGTCCCGACAGGAGGCGGCGTCCTGTGTCCCGGAGTCCCGGCAGGAGGCGGCGTCCTGCATCCCTGAGCCTTTGAGGGAGGTAAGCCCAGTGACCTCTGCTCTCTTTTGTCCAGGCCCGGCGACGATCCAACCCGGAGCTAACCATGCAGCCTCCGGTGCTACAGAGTCCGGGGGAGGAGCGTCCGGTGTTCCTGGGCCGCTGTGGGAGGCGTCCTGCGTCCCAGTGCCCCGGCAGGAGGCGGCGTCCTGCGTCCCAGTGCCCCGGCAGGAGGCGGCGTCCTGCGTCCCAGTGCCCCGGCTGGAGGCGGCGTCCTGCGTTCTTGGACTACCTGCCGCCCAGCAAGGTCTGCCTCGGTTCCTGTGGCAGCGAGGGGACGTTCTGCCCAGGGGCCCGGGCCCTCCCGTTGGAGGGGGTTTGAGTGAAGGTGCTCGGGGACCGAGCACCTTTGGAGGGGGGTTCTGTCACGCCTCGACCAGCGGAGGGCGCCACGACAGACTTTGCCCGGTCATGTGACCTTCTCACGTGGTTGCATGCCGGAAGGCTGGACAACAAGCGGCAGATGTTTTGTGTTTGGGTTAATTAAATGGACTATTTAGGTTTCTGGTTTTCGGCACTGAGTTGCGCGTTATTGTTTTGATGTTCTGACTAAGGTGAAGTGTTCTGACTGTTTTGATGTTCTGACTAAGGTGAAGTGTTCTGACTGTTTTGATGTTTCGAGGTTACGTTATTTTGATGTTTGGACTATTTGGAAGGATCGGTTTGTTTTGAAAGGTTTTTGTTTGTTTATATTAATATAAAATAAAGACTCTTGCGAATACTTCCTGCCTCCTCCTCCGATTCGTGACATAATAATAATAATAATAATAATATTGTTGTTGTTGTCATGATATTATTATTATTACCAGCAGTAGTAGAGGAGGACAGCCGATCATGGCGATGGCAGTGGATAGCTTCCTCTTGTTTCCTCCGCTGTAAGTTCCAGAACAGAGCGCTGCGTACTCTGACAGGCCAATTTTATCGACGCACCACTGCGCCACCTGCAGGACACACGGGACAGTGTCAAACTTTCTCACATTCACCCTTTAAATTTAGTGAACTTTTCAAATGTGGATTCTTCTATAACGTTCTGATCAGTACACGCTGACTCACTCGGCTGATCTCGGACTCCGGCACTCCTCTGAGGCGAGCATACAGGTACAGGTGTTCTCGGCCCGTCAGCAGATCATCGATGGCGTCAAACTGAGGACAGTATCCCATGTTCTGATGCACATCCAGGATATTAGTCAGAATACTAGAGGATGAAAAACATTACAGTACAATAATTAATGATTCAATATCAGCTCTCAGTATATTTAGATTCAGTTTTCACACTCACACTTTCAGACGTTATCATGACTTTAAGGTGTTACCTGTATCCGGCTATCGAGGCCTCGCCGGAGGTCACGTCTGTGTCTCCAGTCAGCATTTTAAAAGTGGTTGTTTTTCCAGCACCGTTTACACCAAGCAACCCGAAGCACTGAAACACCAAACTAACCTTTAACCACTGAACAGAATCTCACTAGAAAAGAAGATAAGCTGTGTTTCTATTCTCTTATTACCATTTAGAGCAAGAATAAACAGAGTGAATAAAGACAGAGAATAGAGAGAGAGAATAAAAAGAGAGAATAGAGAGAGAATGAAAAGAGAATCGAGAGAGAGAATAGATAGAGAGAATAGAGAGAGAGAGGGAATCGAGAAAGAGAATAGTGAGAGAATAGAGAGAAAGAATAGTGAAAGAATAGAGAGAGGGAATGGTGAGAAAATAGATATAGAGAGAGAAAAAGAGAGAATAGAGAGAGTGAATAAAAAGAGAGAATCGAGAGAGAGAATAGAGAGAGAGGGAATAGAGAGAGAATAGAGAGAGAGAGAATAAAAAGAGAGAATAGAGAGAGTGAATAAAAAGAGAGAATAGAGAGAGTGAATAAAAAGAGAGAATAGAGAGAGTGAATAAAAAGAGAGAATAGAGAGAGGGAATAGAGAGAGGGAATGGTGAGAGAATAGATAGAGAGAGAATAAAAAGAGAGAATAGAGAGAGTGAATAAAAAGAGAGAATCGAGAGAGAGAATAGAGAGAGAGGGAATAGAGAGAGAGAATAGTGAGGGAGTGTCATGGTTCCCCTGGTGGCTGTACGCAGGTACTGCACCTTTGCTCAGCCGGAAGCAGAGTGCATGACAGTTCTCAACACGTGGACTGTGTTTACGTTTTTGTGTGTGTCTCCACCCAAGTCTGTTTGTACACTCCATGTCCCATCAGCCACTGCTCACCCGAAGTCACATGTTTTTCATGCACCTGTTTCACGTTGTGGTTAATGAGCACGGATGTATGTGTGTATATATAGTCCTTGTTTTCACATAGTCTTTGTCTTTCGTTATTTAAACTCACGTCTCTTTGTCACGGTGTTTGTGTTTAGCCTGAGTGTTTGTTTCATGCCACAGTGTTTATGTATATCAGTCTTAGTCTTTGGTTGTTTTGTTATGTTATATATTAAATCTTCAAAATTTGCGCTTGCATCTGTCTCATCTACCCGAAAGTGACAGAGGGAATAGAGAGAGGGAATAGAGAGATACTTTTTTTGACTTTTATGATACCTTTAATGCATCAGTTTTTGTATATTTACATATTTACATTTTAAAATGAAACCATTAGACCCAGGAACCCAAACCACTTCGAGAAAGAGAGAGAGAAACAGAGAGAGAGAAGAGGGAGAGGGAATAAAAAGAGAGAGAGAGTGAGAGAGAGAGAGAGAAACAGAGAGAAATAGAGAGAGGGGATGGTGGGGGAACGAGTGTTTATAACTGCTATAATGTCAGTGAGAACAGGAACTCACTCGTTTCACAACATTAACTGTAACTATAAATGGATAAAAGTATGATGACATTTGTATAATAAAACGAAAAATATGTATTAATAATATAATAAAATAAATAAACAGATGGTTGTAATCAGTTTGTAAGATTGTGGTGTAAGATGTTAATAAACATGTATTTATTTCTCCTGGATGAAATAAATCGTCTCATAGCTACAGAAACTGACTTCATTAAAGCAGATGTTTTACCTCTCCAGGTGGAACTCCCACACATATCCGATCCACCGCTGGCCTCTTCCTCCCAACGTACACCTGAACACACACACACACACCACACACACACAGATGTGTAAGTGATGACAGGTTACAGATTGTGTAAATAAGGTGATTGTATTGTCGTTGTTGACCTTGGTGAGATCTCGGATGTGCAGGATGTCCTTGGTTCGTGTCCTGTTGTAGATCTTCTGTCTCTCCTGAGCAACATCATCATCTTCATCAGAAACTGGGACCTGACTGTAGTCACATAGCCTGCACAGGTAAACCCATATACATCTCCTCCATCACATTAAACACATCTCATCACCTCCATCATCATCATATTTATACCTAATAATCACAGCACAGATTAAACAGACCTTTCAGGTCCTCCAGTAAATGATAACTGGTGATTATATGAAATACATAAATAAATACATGTGATAAATCAGTGAAGAACAAAAGGAACTCTCGCTCACCAGTGATCCAGGAAGAATCTGTACTGAATGAGGAGAGTAAAGATGAAGTAGACGAAACCCTCGAGCGCCATACACACCATGTATTTCCCCACAAAGTCCCATGTGAACGGGTCCAGAACAAACTCCTCCCCTTTACACACAAACATCATACAGTATACTTAGCTCAGGAGTCATGCATTAATGACATGTATTTTCTTCATCTTAAATAAAGTGAGGAATGTCACCGAATCGGGCGTAGACGTCGGTCACTGCCTGGTTCATGGCCAAGTCGATCAGGCCTCGTCCCAAACAGAAATGAGGGAAAATCAGTAGCACCTTCTTTAATCCCTCGTTAAACAGGAGCAGAGACTGAAACATAGATGTACTGATCAGGAGGGGGGAGTGTTAATGAAACATACACACACACACACACATACACACACACATACACACTGATAACGGTGAGATGTTTACCCTGTTGTTCTCGAACAGCTCGAGGATGAAGGTGATGGCGCTGCTGTTAATGCCGATAAACAGATTAATGCAGGACAGAGAGACGTACGCGGTGCTGGGAACACTGAACATATACGACATCGGGTACATCATGGGTGTGACTGACCACCTGCAACAATCAACACATCTTAGAGTCCAGCCAAAGTATTTTCCTAAAAAATACAATTTAATAATTGAAAAAAATTACAGCAAGATAGAAAGAAAAGAAAATCAAGAATGAATTAAAATGAAAGAAAAGGAAAACAATGGGGCTGAAGAGCAAAATGATAAATGGATAAAACAATAAGGAATTGGGGAAAATGAAATTTTATATAAATTACAACGTTAAGTTAAAGAAGGAGGAGGATTAGAGGGAAGAAGACTGAGAAAGATAATTAACAAGAGAAGAAGAAGAAGAAGAAGAAGAAGAAGAAGACTAATAAGGAAAAGCAGAAAAAAGAAGACTGACAGAGAAGGAAAAAGAGAAGAATAATAAGAAAAAGAAAGAGAAGGTGAAGGAGAAGATGAAGGTCACCCATATAAGCTCAGCAGGATGATGAGTGCTGGAAGGTTAGTGGGAGACGTGTAGCATTGTTTATCGAAAGCAATGAAGATGGACACCACCATGGCCGTGCTGATGGAGTAATTCACCTACAGAGTCACAGAGAGACAAGATTCAGCTCCACACTTCTGTAGTTGGTCACAAGGTTCTGGAACCTCAGTAAAGGACACATGATAATAAAGACGATGGTAAAGATGATGGTGAAGCCATCACCATGTCCCAGAAGAAGTTGGTGAGCCAGTAAATGAGAGGACTGACGCCACTAACAAACTGCAGGTGTTTGGCCTTTGTCACTCGCTCCTGGATGAGGTAGAGGACGAAACTCGCCGGGACGAAGGACATGGCAAAGATCACGCAAATGGCCACCATGGCGTCCACAGACGTAGTCAACCTGTTTAACAAAAACATAAACATCACGTAATATTCAAGTACATTTTTAAAAAGAAAAGAAAAATTAAGGCCTTATCATAATAAAATGAAAACTATAAATATATCAAGTAAAAAATTCAGAGTTTGTGTTATATGTACAGTAATGTGATCAGTGAGATAGAGTAAACTAGATGTAGAGGAGAAGTGGGTGTGCTCTGGGCATGGTCTGGGCGTGGTCAGAGGCACCCACACTGTGACGTCAGAGAGCTGCTCCTTGGTCAGGTTGAGGGGGTGATTGATGGCCGTGATGCCGAACTCAGACGGATCAGCGTGAAACGGCAGGTTGGCTCGCAGAATGGCGTTGTTCGCTACATTCATGAAGGCCACCATGGCATGCCATCCTTTATTATTAAACCACACCTGTGACATCACCAGGAACACACAGCAAGGGCACTTAACCAAGGGAACAAGGGGGAGTGTGAAAGTACAGTACTGGAACACAACCGCAAGTTTAAATCATCTCTGTGCTCAATGTCTACCTTGACGTTATATTCGGTTTCCATGTGGTGCAGGAACAGTCCGATTTCTTTAAACGCCAACCTGGAGTAGAGACCCTAGGGAGGGATTTATAACTAAATGACACACATCCATTTCTTTTTCAATACAGTATAAATGTAACATGTTATTAAATGGAGTTGATGTATGTAGGGTGCTTCTGTAGGGTGCCTCTGTAGGGTGTCTACCCCGGTGATGTTCATCATGTTCCCGAGCTGATAGAGGACGTTCTGTATGTTTACAGGATCCACATCCAGAACAGGAAGTTGCCCGCCGACAGACAGACCGCCGTACCTGAGAACACCAACCGGTCTGTTTATGGAGAAAAACCTTTCAAGCGTATTGGACTGAGTAAAAAATGAAAGTGATATTAACATGTTACCTCTGCTCATTCACCCAGTATTTACTCTTCAAGCTGTACATGAGAAGCACACACGTGGGTTAGTGTCCGAACATGCCAGAATAGCCTTATGTTATGGCCTTATGTTATGTCTTAAAAACGGCTGCACAGGTAAATGTGGTGGAGCTCACCTGGTCTTGATGAGACTGGGATACGTCTTCACCAGGTAATCCGAAATGTTTCTGTCTGTCAGGTCGAGCAAAATGTCTCCTGTCGCTTCTTTTCTCTATAAAGAAAGCCCCCCCCACAAAAGAGGAAGCACACTTATAACAGAGCTAACAATGCTAATAGTGCTAACATCTCAAATTGCTTTTATGTCTCAGACAGATGTAGTGCACTATTAATATGCAGGTGATGTACTAGAACCACCAAAGTGTGGAACATCGGACCCTTTTCACACTGAATGGTTGCAGCCTATTTAGTAAAAGGGGTGGAGTTATCAGAAGGGTGGGGCCAGCACTGCCTGTGCAGTCTATTCTGTATAATTGATGGTTGTGATTATTCATGTTAATGTGAACCGTTTCTGCTCTGAGGCGTACCTGACGTGGAGGCAGTCCTCCTGCTCCGATTGGACAGACCGGTAGCATTGTCAGCTTCTGATTGGTGCTGCACTGACAGGAAGGGGAGGGGTTTCTTTCCGTCCACACAGGGCTCTGTAAGATGTTACTGATCACCGGAGAAACTGGTGGAACTTCCCAATCCGTTGTAACGTTCCCACATGGAAAATTCCTGCACACACACACACATACACACACATCACACACACACACACACACACACACACACCCTAAACAATGCAAGCATCTATAATCTGCATAAAACTGTTTCACACAGACAATGCTAATGTGTCTAACACTGTTCCAAAGATGAAAGTAAAATAGTGGGAGGTGTAGTTTCAGTTTTACTGAAACAGTTTATTAATTGTTAAAAAGGTATTAAAGCAAATAACTGTGAGAGAAGTGTGAAGTGTCTCACTCTAGCAGCTGGTCCTTCATGCAGCGTGTCCCCATGCCTGGGTCTCTGAGCAGCGTGTAGATGAAGTGTCTCATGGTGGGATGGGACGGACGCTCGTTACTGAAAACACAAATGATAACGAATTAAATCTCACAGCGGCGTTGAGGAACATCTCAGATATAAAGTCTGAGTAAAGAAGCGCTGACCTTAAGAACGTGTACTGCTGTCCGTACATCCATGGCGTGAGTGCTAGACTCGGGTACTCGCCAAACGGGGGAACGATCAGAGTGAAGAACAGAGCAACTAACACAAAGCTTGCAGGCAGAACAATCTAAACACACACACACACACACACACACACACACACAGATTATTAAAAAAGGATGAAAAGGGAAATATTTGTTCGTAATAATTCCTAATGTCTGAGTGAGACAGGTGGGCGTGTCTGTGTGCAACAGGTGGGTGTGTCTGAGTGAGACATGTAGGCTTGTCTGTGTGAAACAGGTGGGCGTGTCTGTGTGAAACAGGTGGGCGTGTCTGTGTGCAACAGGTGGGCGAATCTGAGTGAGACAGGTGGGCGTGTCTGAGTGAGACAGGTAGGCTTGTCTGTGTGAAACAGGTGGGTGTGTCTGAGCGAGAAAGGTGGGCGAATCTGAGTGAGACAGGTGGACGTGTCTGAGTGAGACAGGTGGGCATGTCTGAGTGGAACAATCCAGACTATTTGATGTCACCTGAGCAAGAAAGTCCTTGGAGCTGCGTGTGGCATGATGAAATCTCTTCACCAGTAAAGCGTGAAACTGTTTTATCACCAGACTGAACCCTTTAACCTGTCTCGAGGCTTTCCCTGCTCTACTGTCCGAGTCTCCGCCCATCCCCACACCGCTCTCCTGCACACAGTCCCCTTCTGCAGTGGACAACACAGAGATCATCTCAAGAACTTCACATTAAAAACTGTAATGGGCATTCTAGCAAAGCCATGACTGCAGGATTAATTCTAAGCTTAAGTGCTAAAGTGCCTCAGTGCATGATGAAGGAATGCTTAGCAGCTCTAGTTCATCAGCTTTATCACCTTCAGGAGCCACAGATTTATCTCTCAACAAGCTGCTGCTTTTTCTCCGCTGCAACATCCACTGCTCTGAGGAACACCATTAGATACCATACACACAGTTACACACCGAGGACCCACACATAAACAACACACACAGAGGCAAACACCACCAAAGATACACAACATCAAGTATTTCAAAAAGAAAAAGATAAACACTAAAGACACACAGAGGAGAACAATAAAGCCAGGGAAAGTAAACACCAACGTCATCTATAACAGCGCTGGATCCTCACTCGGGACATTCACTAGAATGAGGTTCAGAAGTTATCACTCCTGCATGCTAACTGAGATTTCCAACATAGCCGTGTTACTGTTCACACAAAGTTTATTTAAAAAAGTGAAGTTTAAAGAGGTTTTCGGGTTTATGACATGATGCAGGTGGGCGTGGCAGCAGTGAGGGAATACTCGCCTGGGTTCACGTTGCCGTTAGCCGCCTCTCCATCTGCAGTAACCTTCAGGAAGATCTGAGAGAGGAGAAGACGTCTCACTTCCTGTTCGTTTATTACAATCAAACTAAAATGGTACTAAACTCCCTGGTAATGGTGCTGAAGTGTAAAGAAGTGAAACGGACCTCCTCCAGTGAGGTGTCTGAAATGCCGAAGCTGCTCAGTCCCATGTCTCCGAGCGTCTCCTCCAGCTCCCGGAACAAACTGGCGTAGGAACGGTGTTTAAAGCCTTTATTAGGCAGCAGGTATGTGAGCTCTTGACCAATCACCTCAATCAGCCTTGCCTCAGGAACGTGGTGGTGGATGAGACTGGTGATGTTCTCCACATCACCTGAAAAGGAAGAAGTATTTGTCACTAGTCAGAAAAATGAAGCTATATATGAATTAATCTGTACTAGTGTTGCTAACAGAGAGCAAAAGCTAACGGATCATTAGCATGCTAACCGTCCAGGGTCCTGTCGATGTGCTGCGTCTGACTCTCCTCTTTATACCTGGTGCAGGTGGAACACGTACAGGAGCATTCAGATGCACAGTCACACTCTTTCTGCAAATAAACAAACCGTGCAAAAATTCATTCTTTACTTTTTTTTAATGCCCAAGAAACAATTTAACCTCCTAGATCGATAAATATACATCAATGTGCAAATTAGGAAACACCCCCATAGCCTCCTGCCACCCATAACAGTCTAATTTTAGCTAGCTTAGCTGTAGACATATTTAATATTATATTAATATTACCATGACAACCACCATCTGTTCAGCGCCAACACTAAGTGAATTACACTGTTAGCTCAGCACACGTTCTGAGATTAAATGTTTCCGAGTACTATGTTATTCTCCGCTATTTATTTAGTGACATCGCAATCAGAGGTCGTATGTAGCCCCACACCCAAATCAGTTTTGTACAAAAGTGCTGAGACTTTAGAGGAAAGGGAAAGTTGTAACAGGACGCCTCACCTCTTTCTTGCGTAAGTCTTTAATACGTCGGACAAGCGTGAGGTAAAATCCAACACCAAAGCAGTTTTTCAGGAACAGAGGAGAACCACAGCAATGCAGCTGCCCTTTAGAAATAATCGCCACTCGATCACTGAGAAGATCCGCTTCATCCATGTGGTGTGTGGAGAGGATCACCGTCCGGCCTGAGAGAGAGAGGGAGGGAGAGAGAGAGAGAAAGGAAGGGGGAGAGAGGGGGGGAGAGAGAGAGCGAGAGAGAGAGGGAGAGAGAGGGAGAGAGAAAGCGAGAGAAAGAGGGAGGGAAAGAGAGAGTGAGAGAGAGAGGGAGGGAAGGAGAGAGAGAGGGGGAAGAGAGAGAGGGAGCGAGGGAAGGAGAGAGAGAGGGAGCGAGGGAGAGAGAGAGAGAGAGAGAGAGAGAGAGAGATGGGGAGGGGGAATTACAGCTAATACTCTTAGTATTTAACTCTAGGGTAATGTCTAAAAGCGAGTATGTACTGTTTAATCAGCAGATGGAGCACTTTCACCTTTACGGTACTTCAGGAGTAAGTCCCAGATGGAGCGTCTGGAGTACGGGTCGACTCCTGAAGTGGGCTCGTCCAAAATCACCACTTTGGAGCCTCCAACAAATGCCATGGCAACCGACAGCTTCCTCTGCAACCCACCTACACACACAGGGCATTAGCATAATCAGGAGGAACTCTGGAGGAACTCAGGAGGAGCCCTGAACAGGGTAGTGTAACACTGCATCTGTGTTTACAGCTGGATTATTCACTAATATTAATATAAATCATCAGTGGGGTGGAACGAGTCAGACTGAGGGATGGAATCAGACCAGAGAGATTCTGCGCTTCCTCGTAGCGTTTGTGATGTAATCCGAGATCCTGCAGCATGTTCTCCACTTCCTGGTCAGCTTCTTTACGCTCTCGCCCTTTCATCAGCGAGTAGAAGAGAATGTGTTCCTCCACTGTCAGACTGGAAAAGATGGAGCACAGAATCAGAGAGGAACCCAAAATGTTGTCATCAGCACACACCATGGAGTGAGGAGGGAATCTTCTGCATTTTTAACAAAATCTGCAAAAAAATACTGCATATGTGTGTGTGTTAGAGTGTGTGTGTGTAAATGGTAAATGGTGCAATTATTTAGCGCTTTTATCATTCACCCATTCACACACACTAGAGCTGAGTAATGCTCACTGGTTAAACAGGATGTTGTATTGAGGACACATGCCCAGAGATTGTTTGATCACGTCCATGTCCGAGCGAATGTCTTTCCCGTTGATGAACGCCGTCCCAGATGTCGGAGGGAACAGACCAGTCAGAATGGACCTAACGGAAGAGAATAGAGGAAATGCTCAGGGTTTCGTTAGCGTTTCCCTCATTAGCTTCCCCTCAGCTCTCAGAACTGTGCGTGAGTTATTTACAGAACATGTACATGGAATCATCTTAATCCTTGTCTCAGGAAGCTGATGTGGTGAAGGGACAAGGCTGAATTACACACAAATGTGAAAGGGGAAGTGAACTGCGTACAGTGTGGTGGTTTTTCCTGCTCCATTGTGTCCCAGAAACGATGTGATCTGTCCTTCATAGAAGTTCAAACTCAGACCGTTAACAGCTGGACGTGAACTTCCAGGATAAACCTTCACAAGCTCCTTCACACACACACCCACCTCCAACCCCTCAGGCTCGGCTTCAAACAATGGGTTTCCTGTGGACACACACACACACACACACACCTCTGGCTTTTCTGAGACATCTGAGATGCAGACTCTTTAAACCACCATCATCTGCACTATGCTGCAGTGTATTCACAGAAACACATCACCACCTGTTCCTTCACCTTGTCCCTCATCTTCTCCCCACCTTCTCCCTCAACTTCTCTATCATCTTCTCCTCCACCTTCTCCCTCACCTTCTCTTTCATCTTCTCCCCACCTTCTCCCTCATCTTCTCCCCCACCTTCTCCTCCACCTTCTCCCTCACCTTCTCTTTCATCTTCTCCCCACCTTCTAACTCATCTTCTCCCCCACCTTCTCCCTCACCTTCTCCCTCATCTTCTCTCCACCTTTTCCCACATCTTCTCCTCACCTGTTCCATCACCTATTTCCTCACCTTCTCCATTGCATTCTCCCTTACCTTCTCCCTCACCTGTGTGCTCTGCCTGTCTCCCCTCCTCCTGAGGATTTTCCTCCTCCCTCTTCATCCTCTCCCCTCTCTCTCTCTCCATCCTCTCTCTCTTCTCCTGGTGTTTGCACAGCCTAGGGGAGGCACTGCAGTTCTGCACTGAGGACTTTGTGATGATATCAGGAGTGTGTTCGGCCTCCTTCTTCATCTCCAAGTTTTCTATCAGGGGTTTTTCAGGAGCTACAGGAGGGAAAACAGAGACCTGTCTGAACACATGCTAAACTGGTAGGCCTTAGGCTCCCATTATTTTTTTACCACATTAGCCTTCTGGCTGATCGTACATTACAACAGAGAAATTTAGTTCTGATCAAACAAAAACAGCTTTCTAACAATCCTTTGGTATTGTGTTAAAGGCTCCTGCAATCATACGGTTGGACCCACCCCCCTGGTTCATTTTCATGCTCTGACTTGCTGTTGAACATCACTGCTCATCTCTACACACCTTGCTTTAGGACACTGAAGGTGTTGCAGTACCTGGATCAGCCGCGTCAGCCTGGGGGCGCTGTGCACTCTGCCAGTAGGACGTCTGGAGAGGGAAATAGAATGGCCTCCCGATTCCATACTGACCTGTAATCATGAGCAGAAAAACACCAGAAACAAACAAACAATAATAATAATAATAATAATAATAATAATAATAATAATAATAAGAAGAAGAAGAAGAAGAAGAAGAAGAAGAATTTTATTTATATATCTCAAGGACACTTTAGACTTCACATACATTTAGCAGGATAAAGTACATTAATATAGATTACAACAGAATTTATAATCTCAATTACAAAACAGGAAATAAAACATCAATCAGTTATCAGTAAGCGATAATGCACTGAGAAAAGATTAGTTTAAGCTGAGTTTTAAAAACAGAAATAGAGATGTCACGGAGGCTCTGAGGTAGAGAGATAGATAGTTTAGGTGCTGAAGGACACTGAAGGATCTCCCACCAAATGTTAGGAGTTGAAATCCAGGAACAGACAACAGTTTGGAAATCAGAAGAACAAAGAGTGTGTATGGATGAGACAGGCAGCCAGTAAAGACTGAACCAGTTGGGAGTAATGTCTGTAAAAAAAAACTAAGAGACTAATCACAGATTATTCTCCAAGGTTTTTTTTTTTTTTTTTCATTTTATTAATAATAATAATAATAATTTATCAATTTGTATAGCGCTTTTTACAATGGTACATTGTCTCAAAGCAGCTTTTTACAGAAATATCATTTTTTTTACATTTACAAGCGACTTACTAATGAGAGCACACTCACACACCAATGGTAGC
>JAFFST010055503.1:7531-18972 GCA_022414735.1 Noturus placidus
CACTTTTACTGTGTATGTACTGTGTTTGTATTCCTGTAAAGCTGCTTTGAGACAATGTCTATTGTAAAAAGCGCTATACAAATAAAATTGAATTGAATTGAATTGAAGTTTCTGTCTTAGGCCCACTGCTTTTTACTTTATATATGCTACCTCTAGGTCAAATTATTCATAAACATGGAATTACTGTAGATTCCACTGTTATGCTCATGATATACAGTTGTATGTTTCAGCAAAGCCAGAGGGCAGACAGCAGTAAAAGACCTTGGAGTGATAGTGAAGGCTACAGCGGGGGAAGAACTTTCGCTTATAGAGCTCCACAGTTATGGAACAGGACTCAGACACAGTCTCAGTGTTTAAGTCTTGGCTTAAAACGTATTTCTTTACTCAAGCCTACCCTGACTAGACTTTCTATTATGCTAAATTCCCAGTCCTAATAATCTTTTCTCTCCCTTGCTCCTTCAGCCGAGCCAAAACACAATTTTATGGAGATACTAGAGATCATGATCCTTTCTGCTCTCCAGACCTGCCTGATCCATTCGGGTGTCCTATCTCTGGATGGAGCTCTCATCTACTCCAATTCCAGACTGCTGGGACTACAGCTGCTTCTAAGGTCAAACAGACTTCATATAAATCAATAACTTTTTCACAATATCTGTTGTTACATAGATGAGGATGGGTTCCCTTCTGAGTCTGGTTCCTCTCAATGTTTCTTCCTCTGAAACATCTTAGGGAGTTTTTCCTTGTCAATGTTGCCACTCAGTGGCTTGCTCAGTTGGGATAAATTCGCACCTTTAATATCTGTATACCGTGTTGATATTTCTGTAAAGCTGCTTTGAGACAATGTCTATTGTAAAAAAAACGCTATACAAATAAAGTTGAATTGAATTGAATTAAATTTAATTGAAGAAAGTAGGCAGATATAATAACAAAATCTGGTAAGGCAAAATCTGCAGTCAATAAACAGGCAGAGGTCGAACAATCAGGCAAACAGACAAAACTAGGCAAGGCAGAGAATCGAGGTTAAGAATGTAAAAAATGGTCAAATATCCCTTTGGCAAAACACAGGTATAAGTCTTGGATAATGACAGAGACAAGTCAGCTGAATGTCTACTTCGCAAAGTCCGAGTGTTCACAAAGTCCTTTAAATACTGCGTATGTTCTATGTGATAGAATAGGTACTGGGGTGTGTAGTTAGTGGGTAGTATAGTCCTGTAGTCCTTAGCGGCCATGTTTGTAGTTAGTGTAGCCTCCTGGGAAATGGAGTTGCTGGTTTGCTTTGATATGACATTTGAGTGGATAACTTAGCACAATTTATTCCCATTCCTTGTATTTGAAGACTTTTATAGGTCTAAATAAGAGTCACCATCTTGCAAAAAATGGACCCAGCGTCTGTGGGGTAGAGACCTTGGACATAGAATATCAGCAGTAAATACAGCTGGGCGGGCAGTATGAACTGCCTCTCACCCACCCATACTTAAACATGAGCTTCCAGGATAACTTACCTAAAGTGCTATTTAAAAAAGTGCAAATGTGGAAAGTAAGGCATTATTAATTAATATGTAAAACACTAAACTGTAGTTGTATAATTTTCTCAGATATATTCATCTTATCCTTGTCAAGAAAAGATTTTTAGATCTTTGAGTCATGGCTGACTGAGCTACCATTTACTAAATACTGGTAAACATTTACACTCAACACTTAATTACTTTGAGTGTTAAGGTCTTACAGTCAATTAATTATCATCAATTTAGTGTTATTGATATTGTTAAAGTTAGTGTAGTGTTATTGCTTGGTTTATGCCATCACTCTGTTCACTCACGTTGGTTCGCTAGTTATAGTATCAGTATAACAAGCTACAGCATACACTTCAAAAGGAGCAACGTATTGGAAAACCTGTAAAGGATAGGACATGGATTTGCTACAGAACTGTCGAAAGCTTCAGGTGTGTGTTGGAAACACGTATGGAAAAGCATTCATGAGGCTCAATTGTCATGAGGAGGCTGTCCATCACATCATCACAATTACAACCAAATAACTCATATAACATGCATTTATGTTAAAGAACTGAACTTGTAAAAATTACAGAACAATATTAGCAAAATTAAATTGTGGAGCTGGAACTTCAAATAGAAGTTTGCCCTTGTCCCATTCACTAACATGGGAATGGGAGGGGTTAAATATTGTAATGCAGCCAGCCAGTAGAGGGCCTCAGAGACATTTTCTGGATGCATTTAGGCACGGCTCAGAATTACACAAACATGTAATAAACTAAGAGGTCCACATGCTTCACTGTGTCTAGTAATTCTGTGTCAGGGACTCAAGAGGAAATTTTCATGCAGGTTGCTCTGTCCACCAGAAAATAATTTTAATTAAATGAATGAACAGCACAATATTGCACTGAGATCATTTGATTAACTAGAATATTGAATTACACTGAGATTGCTGAATAATATAAATTACACGTTGGTAAACATTTTATTTCCTAAAGAATTCTTATTCTTGTATTCTTAAAGAAATCGCCTGTGAACCACACAGATAGGGAAGGTTCTCACCTGCAAAATATTCTTGGGGAAAATCCATCGATCATTCTCTAAGATTTTAACTAGAGGAATCAACAACTCTCTTTTTCTCCTCCTTAACCCACCTGAAGATAGCAGAACTGAGGATGATTCAATCTATAAAAAGCAAAGAAGAAAACAGGACATCAGTAGTGCTTCTCTGATTTGGAATTGCTCTGAACTTGGAAAAGTTATGCTAATGCATATCAGGTATGAAGGTATAAAGGAAGCTGACAGCTAAAAACAAAACTAAAGGGAAGATACTGAAGTTTTCAAGTCAAAATCAGCTGATGTATGATAGTGTAGATATTATAATAAATTACTTGCTGCCAACTTTAATGACTTTAGACAAGTCTCCAAAAATGGGAAGGAACTATTCATTTTCCAGCAAATAGGAAATTTGACATTTTTTCCAGCAGAGGTCAAACTAGTTAATAGGTGTACCAGCGCAGTCTTGACTGCGTCATCTTCCTGCTGCCCATAATGGCTTGGCCCTGATGATCAACTCTCACCAACGCAGTGTGTTTCTTTCCGCTGGAGTCCCAAGCATAGACAGAGAACATCTTATGGACATTATGAAGATTGACCTGTCTCTTCAGTTTCACTGTGCCATCTGAGTCTACATGATATTGTGTGTCGGTAGACACAAAGTCAATATGTGTTCTTCCTCTGCAGTCATTGAAAACAACTGAAAACAAGATAGAAAACATAATAAATGACCCAAAATTTATCATAATTCAATGAAACCCAGGTAGAGTATGCAGTGACTGTAGAAATGGCAATAAATGCTATTGGAGAGAGTGTTGTAAAGGGACATGGTAAGTAAAACAAATAGTAGAACATGAATAAATTGTTTCCTAAGCAGGACCAGATCACTCAGATCAAACACAAATCTTGTTCGAAGTGAAGAAAAAGTATTTCTGGATCTTTATGCAGAGGTCAGTAAGCCTGTTTATCAACTAATAAAGGCAAAGCCATGCATTATTCTAGCTCTATCCTGAGATATGAAATGAGAATGTTGTGGTAATGTTGTTCTACTTGTGCCGATCCTTGTGCCCCTCTGCAGGTCTTCTCTGGGAACTCTGAATAGGAAAAGATCAGAACCAAATCCAGGGGAACATGACTGAGACTCACCAATACCACACCATAGAACCTGAGTAAGGAAAAATATGATTGTTACTACCCTGTCTGTAATTCCTAAAGCTGCAGACTTCAACTCCCATGGTCCTCATCCTACAACCTCGTCACATGTCCTCCAATCAAGCTCATACGTATTGCAGTAACCTGGTTTGGCTACTGTGTAAACATGTCCTACAAGTATTATTGCATCCTCACACCAAACGCACCTGACTAAATAACTCGGCTAATTAACAGCCCTTAGTGGTTCTGTTAGAACAGAGAAAACACTAAAGTTTTTACATGTACACTTTAACCTCAACCAACTAATGCCTACAAAAACAGCAACATAATCAACTGTATCAATATGTATGTAAACTGTAGCAGGGTTAGTGTTTGTACACTACCTTAGGTCTTTATTGCTATAAAACAGAATGAAGTTTAACTATATCACCTCATAAAAGTATTTTATTGCTTTTGTAATTAGATAATCCACATTAAATAAAATAGTTACCATATAGCACTATGGACAAGAGTGTTACATAACTAATACACAGGAGAAATTATTTACCTGGCTTAAATAAATCACAATTACCAACTTCACATTGCTTACAGACTCCATTCAATAACAAAGCTAACCACAAACAATTTAAAATATATAATCTTGTTAATCCAGGCTGCAGTGTAGTTTCCACTGCATGAATATGGTCACATCTGTGTTCCAGCAGTTGTTATAGGAATTTAAGATGGTTAGTGGAGCATATATTTGGGGGAAGTGACAATGGACAGTTGCCATGAAATGTTTTTAGGTTGTTAGAACTTGTCCGACCCCCCTCCCCCACTCATTTCCAGTAAAGAGTTCTGATACTGATAAGGTCTGGGAATAGCAAGGAAGCTGCTAGTTTTTTGTATGTAATTCAACGTGAGTAGATTTAGCCTCCTTAACATGTCAAGGCAATGATTTGCACTTTTCCTCTGAGAATTCAACCCATCTTGTAAAATACTTTTGTTTTCCTTACTTTCAGTAAATAGGAGTCTTGAGGACTGTTCTAGCATGTTGATAACTATTAGTGAGTGGTGTGTACACAGAGATATTTGTACAAAGCTGTTTGTGTCTATTTTTAGGTGGAATTAAAACGCATTCTGCTTACAAATCTGTCCGTCCAAGCTTGTTATACAAATAACGAGGCTTATATATGGTCTCTGTCACCCTTTCATTTCATTTAATTATTTATTATTTTCACTGAACACAATATACAGTGCTGTGAAAATGTATTTGCCCCAACCTGATTACTACTGTTTTTGTGTATGTCATACTAAACAGTTTTAAATCTTCAAACGAGATACAACACAAAACAATGGCAGCCTGATTAAACACATTATACAGTTTTTACTTATTTATTTCTTTATTTTAATCGAAGCAAAAATGTTTTCCAACATTAATTAATTAATTTATCAATTTGTATAGCGCTTTTTTACAATGGTACATTGTCTCAAAGCAGCTTTACAGAAATATCATTTACATTTTACATTTACAAGCAACTTACTAATGAGAGCACACTCACACACCAATGGTAGCAGAGCTGCCATGCAAGGTGCTAGCTTGCCATTGGGGGCAACTTAGGGTTCAGTGTCTTGCCCAAGGACACTTCGGCATGGGATCACCCGGGCCGGGATTCGAACCGCCAACCCCACGGTTAGTGGATTAGTGGACAACCCGCTCTACCGACTGAGCCACAGCCGCCCCAACACCTATCACCCATGTGAAAACTAATTATTAAACTTTTGATAACTGGAGACCAGTCTTGCACCTACTTCAAGGACTAGGACTTGCTGCATAATCCAGTTGCACTTGAGTTTCAACTTATAGACTGAAGTAGACATTCTACTTTAGGTATTTCTGGTAGACATCAGATTCAAGTATCCCTCAATTATTGCAAGTTGCCCAGGCCCTCAAGCAGCAAAGCATCCCAACACCATCACACTTCCACGATCATGCTTGACCATAGGTATGATGATGTTTTTTTGTGGAATTCTGTCTTTGGTTTATGCAGGACATATCCAGGATATAACAGGACCTCTTTCTTCCAAGCAGTTCCACTTTCGACTCATCAATCCACAGAGAATTTCCCCAAAAGGTTTGGGGATTACCAAGGTGTGTTTTGGCAAAATTTAGACAAGCTTTAATACTCTTTTGGGTTAGCAGTGTTTTTTGCCTCACCACTCTTCCATGGATGCCATTTTTGCCCAGTGTCTTTCTAATAGTGGAGTCATGAACAGTGAACTTTATTGATTCAAGAGAGGCCTGTAGGTCCTATGATGTTGTCCTTGTGTCATGAAATGCAGGTGATGATGTATGTAAATGCAGCTAACACACAGAACAGAGGCTCAGTACAGTACTGGCGGCAAAACACAAACACACTTCACAACATAAAATAGAACCAACTAATCAAAGGGGAAACAGGAACAGCTGTGGACAATGATGACACATTATTAGACAGGACAGAAACCAAAACAGGCCAACAAGATGGCCTACTAAGTCCTGCACTTGCTGAAGGCTGATAGCTCCTGCCAGAGTCTGCCCTGTCTACCTCCGGAGGGAACATGGCTTGGGAGGGTGCCCCATTGGCCTCTGGCAGGTATATGGCTTGGGTGGATGGCTTGTCAGCCTCTGGCAGGAACAGGGTTTGGGAGGCTGCCTCATTGGCCTCTGGCAGGAACACATCAGGAGAGATCACCTCGATTGCCTCAAGCTGGTGCTCTGGAGGTGAGGTTGTTATGTTGACCTCAGGCTTGAGCTCTGTAAGGGAGACCACCTTGTTGGTCTCAGGCTGGAGCTCTGGAGATGAGGTAACCATGTTGACTACTGGCTGAAACTCGGCACGGAAGACCACCTTTTGGTATCAGGCTGGAGTTCTGGAGATGAGGTCACCATGTCGGCCTCTGGCTGGAGCTGTGCTGTGGAGGCCATTCAATTCAATTCAATTTTATTTGTATAGCGCTTTTTACAATAGACATTGTCTTAAAGCAGCTTTACAGAAATATAAACACGGTATACAGATATTAAAGGTGCAAATTTATCCCAACTGAGCAAGTCACTGAGTGGCGACAGTGAGGAAAAACTCCCTAAGATGTTTAAGAGGAAGAAACCTTGAGAGGAACCAGACTCAGAAAGGAACCCATCCTCATCTGGGTAAAAACAGATCTTCTGAAAGAGTTCATTATTGATTTATATGAAATTTGCATGGCTCAGAAGAAGCCATAGTCCCAGCAGTCTGGAATTCGAGAAGGTGAGAGCTCCATCCAGAGGCAGGACACACGAGACAGCTAACGCAGGACCAGGAGAATTGAATGGACCGGGATCTTCCAATATCTTCATAAGATCATGTGTAGCTCGAGAGAGGGAGAGAAAAGATTGTTAGGACTGGGATTTAGTATAATAGAAGGTCTAGTCAGGGTAGGCTAGATTGAACAAATATGTTTTAAGCCTAGACTTAAACAGTGAGACTGTGTCTGAGTCCCGAACACTAATCTGACGACTGTTCCATAACTGTGGAGCTCTATGAGTGAAAGCCCTACCCCCTGCTGTAGCCTTCACTATTCGGGGTACAGTCAAGTAGCCTGCATCTGTTGATCAAAGTTGGCGTGGTGGATCATAGAAGACTAAAAGATCGCTTAAATATTGTGGCGTGAGACCATTTAGTGCTTGTAGGTTAGTAATAGTATATTAAAATCTAAGCGAGATTTTACTGGGAGCCAATGCAGTGTTGATAAGATCAGGGTGACGTGGTCATATTTTTTGGTTCTAGCTAGGAACCTAGCAGCTGCATTCTGGACTAGCTGGAGTTTGTTTATGTTTCTGCTGGAACATCCAGACAGTACGGCATTACAGTAATCTAGTCTAGAGGTGACGAAAGCATAAACTAATATTTCTGCATTATGTAGTGACAATATGTTTCTTATCTTAGAAATATTTCTGAGATGAAAGAAGGCTATCTTAATAATATTATCTACATGAGCATCAAAAGATAGGCTGGAGTCAGTAATTACTCCAAGGTCTTTTACTGCTGCACATGATGAAACAGAAAGTCCATCCAGAGTAACCATGTGATCAGAAAGCTTATTTATAGCTACACGTGGTCCTAATAAAATTATTTGTGTCTTATCAGAGTTGAGTAAAAGGAAGTTAGTTAATATCCTTCCACCCTGTTGACTTCCTTGTCTTCAGCCCTTCGCTTCTCATAGTATTTGGTGAATGGTGGACAGGTTTGTCCATAATGCTGGCCGCTGTAGTATTTTAAAAAGGTTAATAAACAGAAAACCACACAAAAGTAAGTAACAAAAGGAGATTTTTATTCAGAATCAGACACAGGAGGGAAAGGAGGACTGGTGGGACTGTAATCAGGCGATCCGGGACGGAAGGGTGAGAATGGATGATAAAATGGAGTATGCCCAGGGGATCCAGGGGGAGAAGAAGAGACAGAATTGGGGGGACTGGAAGGTGGTATCCAGACAGCCATCATGTCATCTGTGTCAGCATAATACTCCGTAGAGGTGGGAGAGGGCAGAAGCTGAGGGTCTGTTTGGGTGGAAGCATCCACACACACTTTGACTGGAGTCAATTGATAACATAAAGGAAGGGGGAAAGTAGAGGTGTCAGGAGATGAAGTTAACACTTCAGTCAGAAGACTCAGGTCAGCCAGCAGATGAGACAATTGGTAGCGTGTGTTCAAATCAAGTCCCTCGAGAGAAGGGAAGAAAATTCCATGTCGTGCTTAGAGAAACAGAAAGGGGGAAAAGAGGTATGAGCAGTATACAGCACTATATCAAAAGGAGACATATGTAAACCATGGAGGAGCCAGACACTAGCAATATAAACATTAAGCACTTACCCATGACAGCTTGAACAAAACGAGAGTATAAGTCCCAAAAGAAAAAGGTAGACAAAGGCCAACGGTCCACACAGTTCACTGACAAAAATAGAAATGACTAAAAAGACGGAAGGGTGTATTTTAAAAAAAAAACCAGATGGAAAAAGGCCAAACATAATAGGATAGAGAACCATGAAAAATCCATTTTATAAGGAATGGAGAGACCAAAAAGTAAACTATAATAGAAAAGAGAAAATGCAGATGCAAGGTATAATGGAAAATTTGAAAACCTGGGAGGGAGGGGAAAAATGTATATAAGGGACGGCACTGACACAAGTTTTTCAGATCATTCCTTGGGGTACCTTAACGTCTGCATCTCAATTTGTGGTTGGAGAAAACTTCAATAAAAGCTGAACCTACTTCTTCTCACTCACTGGTCTTGTGTGCTTCATTCCTCAAAATTCTACAGAGTGTAAGCATTGAACTTATCTCAATTATTGAATAGGTAGGGAAATTGGTAGAATAATATAAATCATAGTACTTAGCGGTGACAGAGCAAATTTGAAATTTGATACTTCATTTAAATTTGGTACTTCACCGCCTTCAAAAGATTTTGCAGGTTGGGTTTGTATTCTGGACTCACAAACACCTTAACAAATAGTCCCACAAACTGAGTTACACAGTTAAGTCCACTGGATCTCGACTATAATGTGGCTGTGGCTCAGGTGGTTAAGCAGGTTGTCCACTAATCGGTTCAATTCCCGGCCCAGGTGACTCCACATGCCGAAGTGTCCTTGGACACTGAACCCGATGGCAAGTTAGCACCTTGCATGCCACACTCTGCTACCATTGGTGTGTGGGTGAATGTAAAGCGCAGTGTAAAGCACTTTGGATAAAAGCACTATATAAGTGCGCCATTTACATCTCATGGAGATTAGATACTCAACCCACTTGCAGGCTGGGCCAAAGTCGGTAGAGTGGGTTGTTCACTAATCCACTAATCATGGCGTTGCTGGTTCGAATCCCGGCCCGGGTGATCCCATGCCGAAGTGTCCTTGGGCAAGACACTGAACCCTAAGTTGCCCCCAATGGCAAGCTAGCACCTTGCATGGCAGCTCTGCTACCATTTGTGTGTGAGTGTGCTCTCATTTGTAAGTCGCTTTGGATAAAAGCGTCTGCTAAATGAATAAATGTAAATGTAAATGTAATGAGCCAGGACAACATAAACTCCAGCCACTGCTTCTTGTCAGGTTTGTGGTCCTCCAGGCTCACAAAAAATTTCTGTAGGTTGGGTTTGTATTCTGGACTCACAAACACCTTAACAAATAGTCCCACAAACTGAGTTACATCATTAAGTCCACTGAGCACATAGGGAAGGAGTAGGTCCCAGTTTCGCCCCTCCTCATCTACCACTCACTTCAGCATTCACTTGAGGGTCTGGTTAAATCTTTCAACAAGACCGTCTGTCTGGGGCTGGTAGACAGGTAGTTTTGAGGTGCCTCATCTGCAACAACCGACAAAGATCATTTATTAATTGGGACATAAATGGCGTACCTTGGTTGGTAAGCAGGTCTTTGGGGATCCCAACACAGCTGAACAGCAGCATGAGCTCCCTTGCAATGTTTTGGGTGGTGGCTTTCTGCAGGGGAACTGCCTCAGGGTATCTAGTTGCCTAGTCCAGGATCACCAGGATGTACTTATGACCCCGGGTTAGGGTTAGGGTCTTGGTGTGCTGGCACTTGGGACACTTTCTGCAGAAGGCATGAACTACTGCGTCCATTCCAGGCATCTGCCCAGTGGATGTGTGTGGGCCAGGTGCATTAGGGCCTTGGTTTGAGAGTGGGAAATCCCCAGAAGGTCACAGCTCTGGCCACTGCACTCTGTTTGATAATTGAGGAGTCCATTCTCTATGAGGAACAAGGAGGCTGGAAGCCGTTTGTCAGGAAACTGGGATGCTGCGCCTAGACCCAGCAGTGTCTCAGCCTATCATCCTCGTTCTGTTCACACCCAAAGTACCCTTCCGGAGGGTCCTGGTGAAACATAGATGAGACAGTTTTAGGAGGAGACGGTGTTACACCTGATTCAGCATCGGTGTTGCCTTTTTCCTTGGCCATGCAGGCCTGCCAGTCCTGAGTCTGGCTGGTGGTTGCCTTCCGCTGGTATCTCAAAGCCTTTGTGGGGAACCCTGGACAATCCCACCAGAGCCGCAGTGGGACGAGGAGTTCAGGCATGACTCTGATGAGGAGGGGACACTCACCGATCGCGGTGCATAGGTGAACTTTGGCCGTGGGGGCCAGGGTCATGTTGCGGCCCAAATGCAGAAGGGCAATGTCCGGGTGGCCAATTACCTGGACCGGCAACATGGGTGTGTTGGGCGGGGCCGTCATGTGGAGGGCACAGCCAGGCAGCCAAAGCTTCTTGATGTGCTGTGGGAATGCCATGTCCAGCTCAATGGGCATGGATATATCCTGGGGCATTTCATAGATTTCCACTTTCAAGGTTTTATAGTCCACTGCTTCGGCTACAGGGTGGCCGTAATCGGCTCTCTATGCTTCCCCAGACAGTAATGGAGCAGGGATCTGGGCCCACATTTCCTAATCCCAGTGCTCGTGTAGGGCGACCTACTTGAAAGTCTCTAGCTATTCCTTGCCATCGTCCTCGCAGCAGAGCTTTGTGAGCAGATGCTGGGCCTCTCAGCAGGGTATGGTAAAGGAACCAATGCACCAGAGCATGGCGTCTTCTTCAGGTCTAGCAGCTCCAAGGTGGCCATATGGAGGCTAAGTCTTGGGTACTGCCTGCTGCTGGATGTTTGTCTCCAAAAAATGTTGCAGCATAGGATCCATCGTGTGTATGTGTTCTTTTCTTTCCTTCTTTATTAAAAATTTTTTTTTGGGGG
>JAFFST010055503.1:30989-43833 GCA_022414735.1 Noturus placidus
CACAAAAAATTACAGTTTTATATCTTTATGTTTGAGGCCTGAAATGTGGCAAAAGGTCGAACAGTTCAAGGGGGCCAAATACTTTGGCAAGGCACTGTACATGAGGAAATAAATTATTACACATTTTCTCATCTACTTCACACTGTTTTTTTTTTTTTTTGTACTAACACATCCGGATTTACACAACTATTAATTATTAATATATTAAATATCACACATTGTTAAAAGATTATTTTATGGACTAAAAACACTATTACCATGTATGATAAATGTAAATTTTGCATAGTTTTATGGTCATATTGACACTTATACTTAAAATTACTCAAGATATTAAGAATAATCTATGTCAGAGTATGGATTTCAGACCAGATTTCAGTGTGAAATTATATAGAGTTTCTGTCAAATCCAAGTTGTCAAGTGGGTTTTGGTAGACATTTAATTCAATTCTTTTTTTATTTTATTTGTATAGCACTTTTAACAATAGACACTGTCACATAGCAGCTTTACAGAAATCTGGGTATAAAATGTTAATTTAAATTTATCCCTAATGTACAAACCAGAGGCAACGGTGCCATAGAAAAACTCTCTGTGGCAACAAGAGGAAGAAGCATTGAGAGGACCCGAACTCAAAAGGGAAATTATCCTCATCAGACTGACTATGAGTATAAGCATCATTAGAGTTTTACTTTAAGTTTCTTGTATCAGGTTTCTTGAAGTTATCAACCATTCAATGATGGAGACTTGATTGTTAAATAAACTATAAACTGTAGCATTCATTATTCAAAGTACCAACAAAATGGCTGCACCTGTTGCTTGAAGCATGCATAACATTTCATAAAAAGATCAAACGTTCACTCAGGTACTGTGGCACAAAACTGTTCAATGCTATATTAATGAATAGTAGCACTTAATAATAAATGCAAAATTTTACTGGGCATCAGTGCAGTGTGGATAAGATAGGGCTGATGTAGTCATACTTTCTGGTTCTAGTAAGGAATTGCTGCTAGATTCGGGACTATCTGGAGCTTGTTTTCACACCTAATAGGATATCCAGACAGCAAGGCATTGCAATAATCCAACCTAGAGGTAACAAAAGCATGAACTATTTCTTCTGAATCATGTATAACATTATATTTGTTTTCTTAGCAATATTTCTGAGATGAAATAAGACTATCCTAGTATTAATTATCTACATAAGCTTCAAATGAATGGAGTCAGTAATCACACCAAAGTCTTTTACAGAAAGGCCATCCAGAGTTACTATGTATTCAGATAGCTTGCTTCTAGCTGCATGTGGTCCTAGTACAGGTACTTCTATCTTGTCAGATTTAAGTAGGAGGAAGTTACTCAACATTGTCTAATGTCCTTTTCACATTCCCCAGATTTATTAAGCTGGTGTCTCTTATCTGGCTCTGCTGACACTTATAACTGTGTTTCCTCAGCATAATAGTGGAAGCTAATACCATGTTTAAAAATTATTGTACCCAAATTTATCACATATTGTACTGTATTGTGAAGAGAGCAATGGGCCTAGAACCGAGCCTTTTGTAACACCAAACTCTACTTTGGTATGCATAGAGAATTCACCATTTATATCTTCAAACTGATAAAACTCAGTCAAATAAGACCTGAGCCAGGAGAGGGCCATTACCTTGACTCAAATAACATTTTATTGTCTATCTGGAATATTATGGTTATTCTATTACAGTGCATCCAGAAAGTATTCACAGCGCTTCACTTTTTCCACATTTTGTTATGTTACAGTCTTATTCCAATATGGATTAAATTAATCATTTTCCTCAAAATTTTACAAACATTCCTCATAATGACAACATGAAAGACGTTTGTTTTAAATCTTTGCAAATTTATTAAAAAATAAAAAAGCACATGTACATAAGTATTCACAGCCTTTGCTCTATACTTTATTGAAGCACCTTTGGCACCAGTTACAGCCTCAAGTCTTTTTTGAGAATGATGCTACAAGCCTGGCACACCTATTTTTGGGAAATTTCTCCCATTCTTCTTTGCAGGACATCTGAAGCTCTATCAGGTTGGATGGGGAACCTGATTGTACACAGCCATTTTCAGATCTCTCCAGAGATGTTCAATCAGGTTCAAGTCTGGGCTCTGGCTGGGTCACTCAAGGACATTCAGAGTTGTCCTGTAGCCACTCCTTCGTTATCTTGGCTGTGGGTTGTTGTCCCATGAAGATGAACCTTCACTCCAGTCTGAGGTCCAGAGTGCTCTGGAGCAGGTTTTCATCAAGGATGTCTCTGTACATTGCTGCATTCATCTTTCCCTCAATCCTGACTAGTCTCCCAGTTCCTGCTGCTGAAAAACATCCCAACAGCATGATGGCCAGGTGATGAGTGGTGCCCATATTCCTCCAGACATGATGCTTGCCATTCAGGCCATCAGACCAGAGAATTTTGTTTCTTATGGTCTGAGAGTACTTCAGGTGCCTTTTGGCAAACTCCAGACGGGCTGTCATGTGCCTTTTACTGAGGAGTGGCTTCCGTCTGGCCACTCTACCATACAGGCCTGATTGATGGAGTTCTGCAGAGATGGTTGTTCTTCTGGAAGGTTCTCCTCTCTCCACAGAGACACGCTGGAGCTCTGTCAGAGTGACCATTGGGTTTTTGGTCACCTCCCTTACTAAGGCATTTCACCCCCAATTGCTCAGTTTGGCCAGGCGGCCAGCTCTAGAAAGAGTCCTGCTGTTTCCAAACTTCTTCCATTTACGGATGATGGAGGCCACTGTGCTCATTGGGACCTTTAATGCTGCAGAAATGTTTCTGTACCCTTCCCCAGTTCTGTGCCTCGATACAATCCTGTCTCGGAGGCCTCCAGACAATTCCTTGGACTTCATGGCTTGGTTTGTGCTCTGACATGCATTGTTAACTGTGGGACCTTTTATAGACAGGTGTGTGACTTTCCAAATCATGTCCAATCAACTGAATTTACCACAGGTGGACTCCAATCAAGTTAGAGAAACATCTCAAGGATGATCAGTGGAAACAGGATGCACCTAAGCTCAATTTTGGGTGTCATGGCAAAGGCTGTGAATACTTATGTACATGTGTTTTTTTTTTTTTTTATAAATTTGCAAACAAACTTCTTTCATGTTGTCATTATGGAGTATTGTTTGCAGAATTTTGAGGAAAACAATGAATTGAATCCATTTTGGAATAAGACTGTAACATAATAAAATGTGGTAAAAGTGAAGTGCTGTAAATACTTTCCGGATGCACTGTTTTTGATATTCAACAAAAACAAAGCGACACAACCATTATTGGAGGTCAATGCTAGATTTAACCACTTTAACCAGTGCTGTCTAAGTAATGTGATGAGGCTTCAATCCTGACTGAAAAATATCATAAATGTCATTCCTATGCAGTATGAGCATAACTGCGTTGCTATAAAGGGGATAAAAGGAAGATTTGAAATTGGCCTATAGTTGGACATATGACAGGGTATGTGTTTTTTTTTTAATTAAGGGTTTGATAACTGCTAGTTTAAATGAGTACATAGCCAGTGCTAATGGAAGAATTTATTACTTTTAGAAGAGGTTTTGGTTGATTCTAGTAGTATCTGGTTGAAGAAATGTGTAGGTAAGGCATCTAGTACACAAGCTGATGATTTTGATTAGGAAATTTGTTAAATTAATTTGGTCTCTTGAAGGGGAGTAAAGCATTCTAATCATTGATCTAATATGGTTATATGATCATCTACATGGTCAGTTATCAAATTGTCTGGCTTTAATTTAATAGTCTGAATGTTTTACCCATGTAATTTTTTTTCATTGCTACTACATGCTGATGGTGTGTATATGTCTCTGCTGGTCTTATATCAAATTAATTTTGTTACAGTATTACACTATTCTTCCTGTTATTTCTTTTAAGGTGGACAGGTATGCTGATCTACCACTAAGAGCCTTTCTTCTATATCTTAGGAGGCTCTCCTTTCATTTTAGAATACTGTCAAGTTAGATGAGTAGTTGATCGGAGATAGTTTCAGACTGGGATAATTTGACTATATAATCTATGTTTAATCCGAATGTTAGATATCAAGAACTTCAAATGTATCAAATTCATGTCCATGTTTTTGTGACACCTAGAATATCATTATAAACAACTTCTCCCCTACCAGTCTGACAGTTATTTTAGAAAATACTGTGGAAGTGTAAAAGTTTAAGGAAAAATCTGTGATGTATTTAAAATGTCTGAGCTCCCACATAATACCACAGATTATGGTATTATCATATTCTATAGGTTCTCAGCCCTGGTCCTGGTGTACATCCTGCTTTATCACACAACTAATATATGGCCAAAGGTTTGTGGACACCTGACAAAGAACCCTAACCCACCCCTTGTTGAACTTCCCAGTCCAGAGTTAGTCCCCCTTTGCTCTTTGCTGTTATAATAATCTCCACTCTTCTGGGAAGGAGATTTTCCAGTAGACTTTCGACTAGATTTTGATGCCTGGAGATGGGGATTTAATCATTCAGCTGCAAGAGCAATAGTGAAGTCGGTCACTGATTTCAGTCAGCGTTCCAGTTGAGGCCAGGGATCTGTGCTGGCCAATCAAGTTTTTCCACTCAAACTTCAACAACCCATGTCTTCATGAATCTCACTTAGGCTACGTATCTGAAAACTGCATTTTCATTTGAAAACTCTTTGTCTACACTGTCGTTTTCAAACGTTTTCAAAAAATTGCGTATCCACACTCAAATGGCTGAAAATGTTTACATCCCTATAATGTCAATGAATAAAAACATAAGAACCTTTGTCCTGAGTAATTTCCGACATTTATTTAATTAAAAATTGCAATCTGAAGGTTGTACAAAGTGACATTAATCTTTATCAAAGTCATCAAACTGGATAGCAGGCACCACAACTGCAGTACATCATGCACCATCTTCTTGTTTTGAGTTAAATGGGTCACATTCAATTCAATTCAATTCAGTTTTATTTGTATAGAGCTTTAATAATGGACATCGTCCCAAAAGCAGCTTTACAGAAATATATAAATTTAGGATATAGATTTTTTAAATGTATGAATTTATCCCTAATCAGCAAGCCAGAGGTGATAGTGGCAAGGGAAAACTCCATGAGATGATATGAGGGAAAAACCTTGAAAGGAACCAGACTCAAAAGGAAACCCATCCTCATCTAGGTGGCACTGGATAGTGCGATTATAAATAAATCCCTTCTATAAATGTGCTAATACTACATGGTCAAATATTGTAATTGTGTAACCAGGAAATTCATTAGTTTTTACATGAAGTCTGTTTTGTTGAAATTATCAACTGTTCACTGATGGAGACTTTAGTGTAAAAGTCTTTGTGAACTCCTAAAGCTTTCATAGCAATTGTAGTCCTAGCAATCACAGCATAACTGTTCATATAACTTGAGGTCCAAAGTCATCTTTATGGTTTTTGAATGGTACCCTCCTCAGTAATGATCTTTAGCAAGGGTGTAACCATGGTATGGACATGGGGGGGATATACACTTAGTTGTCCTTAGCCAAAATGTAGTGTAAAGGAACGAAATGCTGTGCAAAATTCCTCACTTTCACTTGCATTTATTACAGTCTGTCACAGCGTGAGGGTCCACAATGAACTCGGCAAGAGGATGTGCACGTAAATATAACGTTAATAGTCAAAAACTGGAAGTGACGTTAGCCTAGCCTACTTCGTGGTTGTGCAAATATCAAGACTTAATCGACTTTCTTAAGAACAAACCAAGCCATGGTATGATGCCTTCTATACTAAGATAAGGTTACCTACTATTTGGGTATCTAGTTACTTACTGTCTGAATAAAAGCTCATATATTCTGCTGCACTTTTCTACACTTGTCTGTTGTCTCCATTTCTTACAGACTGAGCTGCTGAAATATATCAACAAACTTTCGTTGAGTTTGGGCGTAACCAAGTGTACAATTGGAGGGGGGCAGACACCTATTTTCCATAACAAACGGAAATATATTAAAAAGGAATAGACATAAATAAATAGAATAGATGAAGAAAAGTTAGATCCGTTGGCAGGGTTCATTACATGGGGACATATAGAAAATATTTTGTACTGTATATTGGGCTAGTTGGCAACACCAGTGATTTTCAAAGTGGCGGCTGCGGCCCCCTTGGGGGCCTCCAGGGGGCGCCTGGGGGGCCTCAACAATTTGGTGTGAAAATAAATTTTCACATTCAGACAACAACACACACACACAATCAATTCCTAATGTAATGTAATGTAAATATGTTAGATGTAATTATTAATAAAAAGGGAAATATATTCTGAAGTCTGTATTTTTTATGTGTTTTAAAGACATCTTGCAAAAGGGGGGCCTGGAACAAATGTTAAAGCCATTTGGGGGCCTTGCCCTGGAAAAGTTTGGGAATCCCTGGGCTACATCACTGCTACAGCCAGATATTGATCAATAACAGCATGATCTCAGAGTTATTATTATTTTTTTTTTTTAAAAATCCATTTAATATAAAGTCCTCGAATGGAGGACGTATCAGATATTAAACTAATAAGAACAGATTTTTTTTTCTTTCGAAAAAAAAATTTAATTGACACTTTTTCCCATACATTCCTAACTTATGCCAGCTTTTTTGTATTCACAAAAACATTTTTTCATATTTTAACACAAGGCTAAAATTAAATAAATCAATAAATAAAATCCTAGTGTATGCGACTCTTTACCTAAAAGAAGTGAACATAAGAGTCTATAAAAAGTATTTGTAAAAGCTGTCAAAATAAAAGTTGCTTAAAAAAAGGTGAATGTAAGAAAAACATAAAAGACAAAAAAAATACTTGCTAACACAAGATTAAAAATAGATGAATACATACATAACTAATCAAAATAGATTTTATACATACATCTATGTAAAACACGTGATTTTTTTTACCACTATAACACCTTTGTTTAAAAAATTTCAATTAGTCGATAACTAAAACATATACTCTTAAAGACCCTATGAACACACCCAGTTGTTTCATTTAAAGACTATTTCGAATTGGTTTATAAACATTTTCCAACACCACAAATTGAATAAAATAACATGTGACTTCTAAAAACTCCTCAAAACATTTTTAAAGAAAACACGTGCAACTCTCTCCATAAAACCACATAAATAAATTTAAAAACCACTCAAAAGTTCTCTCTTCTTCAGGATCGGGTGTGAGTCTCTACCAAAAAAGGGGTCACCACACTACCCTACAGCCACAGGCCAAGGCCTGTGATCTCAGAGTTATACTTTGATGGGAGTTTACACAGGGTGCCACATGGGAAAAGGTCTGCTTTATGCAGAGGCGCAGGTGAGAGCAAGCGTATTCCCCCGTCACGATGACGCTGTATGGGCGGGGCGTTCCTACCCCCCCCCACACACACACACACAGGACCGTCAGAGTTTGAAAGGAGGAAGGAAAAGACGAGCTCGGAATCCACTGCTTGTTGAAACGCGCATCTGTTGATCTCCTGGAGAGGAAATTCTCACTTTCTGAGTTTGAATCGAAGCCGAGTTCTGAGGTTGGACTTTCAGAAATGACGGACGCGATAATATCAAACGGATGTGGGAGCAACGGAGTGGGAGACCATGACTACTTCAAAAAGGTGAGTGTGACCTGCTCCATGACACATGACCTGCGCCAGTCCACTCACCTTTCTGCAGAGTTTGTCATTATGTAGCTCATTTCGGACATTTTCACTCAGTGTCGCTTTATAAAGAGGTAAACATTCACAGGGTTACTTTAGCATTTTGTAGCTGTGTTTTTCACCGAAATGTTGTCTCATGGTCGTTAGCAGACAACCAAAACGCTATGACTTTAACAAACAAACAAAGAAACTCATAACCGAACATGTTTAGCTAAAACTAAACTAATGTTTAGTTGCATTTTATTTTCCCATGATGTAATCCTGTGTGTTTTTGTATCCCAATTAAAACCCCAGCAACATGAACCAAAAGACTGGAATTGAACTGAATGCCATGTTTTTTTTTTTGAGGAACACAAATGTGGGAAGGAACTAAAGGAGGCAAGGGTTTTTTCCTCCAGATTTTTATCTAAAATAAAACAACCCCCCAAAAAACACCCCTTAATGATAGGCCTAAAGTGAATAATAAGCCACTTGTTATAAGAAACCCCATGGCATGTGGCTTCTTTAATAAATGTGAGTATAAAGTGGAAATAAAGCTGTGTAGAGGTAAGGAGTGTTGGAAATACTTCGGAATGTGGAAGAGAAGTGGATGGCATAACTCACTGGACATCCAGAATTATGGCTTGTGAATTCCTTTCAGGTGTTTATGCCCAATGCATAAACTTCAAAACTTCAAAGTATTTCCATTACTGCATTCTTCCAACAAAATATGTTGGATTTTGTCTTTGCATGAGATCTTGGTCTGGAATTTTTAACATTATGAATCCTTGGTTCTGCCTGAAATATAATAAATACAATGAAATAGCACTTATGGTATAAGTGTGTATGTATTAATTGAAGGCTGTAAATGTGTAAAACCATGACATTTGTGTGTTTATTTTAGCTGGTCTGATCTGAGCAGTGGAACCTGTGTGGTCACATTTTTGTTCATTCGTCCATGTGGCATTTTCTTTTCTGTCTAACCGCATGTGTATCCAAGGGCTGAAAAGAGTCTTTTGTCTCTATGGAAGCACTGCTTTGCTTGTGAACTGTATCTGCCCTTCTGTTTTGTACTGTTCTTCCTGGTGGCAGTGTATTGCAGCCAGAAGCTATTCTGACCGTGAGATTGGAGGGAGGAAACTGACCGTTCTCATGTACACTTGTCTGATCAACAGAAGAAGGAAACTACCATTGCACTGAAAATGAAATGGATAATAATTAACTAATCTAGTTCTAGAGCAAAGGACGTTAATATTATTAGTCTAATGTATTATTTTTTATGTTTTCTTAATTTTTTTGTATTAATTCATCAATTTTGTAGTGTCATCAAGACTGGCAGTATACATCCCAATGTGTTGTATACATTTGGCCAAGCAGATTTTCAACCATAGAGAAATGGTCCTTGTAATATTTATAGATAACTTGAAATATGAAATAAGAAAAGTTTGTGGCCACTAGAAAATAAGTGGGGTATGCTTTTGGACTAATAAATCAGAATAATGTAGCAGGAGCATGAACATGACGATAACGTGCAGTGGGATCATTTTATGCTAGGTCAAGAGTGATTAGAATGTTTTTGATCAAATAAATAATATGGAGGAACGGATGGTTTTAGGTCAGTAGATGAAGAATGAATGGTGATCAGAGGAATTAGTTCTTTGTATAGAGTCCAATACGAACTCAAGTTTTTAGCCAGGTAGAGACAATGCTGATTATTTTTGGTCGGTAATGAGTAGGAGGGGGTTTGTTGGTTTGGGGCAGTAGTTAAGGAATGTTTTGAATAATAGATTGGCTTCAATCTGTGGGTATTAAGGAGTGTGTGTACGGTGTTGGGACACAATAAAAAGGAAGCAGGTGGGTGGTTTTGATTCAGGAGGTATGTAATGCGGTTTATGGAATGGTGCAGATTTGGTTTAGTAGCTATTGTCCTGTGACAAAATAGTTTTTTGGTGAGTTGTTAATCTGTATTGAATGTAGTAAGTTTTAGGATCATAGAAGATAAGTTGAGAAGTGGGAAGTAATTTGATAGTGGTAAATGTGGCAGATTGGGGAGGTGGTTTTGAACCATTGCTTCAGTTGTCGCTGTGGCCGGTGAGTAGGAATCGCAGATTCGGCACGTTCTACTTGTCTTTCCTCTTTGACGTCGCAACTAGCCAAAATCAGCATGCAGCCAAGCCACACACACTAATGTAGAGCAGATGTTTCTGCTTCTGTCAAGGCTGGGAAGAGTTGTATAGTTGTAAAATAACCCTGCTACGTCTTAGTGTTCTAGACCGAGCAACAAACATTAAACGATTAGCATGACAACTAGTGAAAGAGAGCAATGGTTGTAGAGGCTGTGGGTCCATTCTCTGGAAATGCACTGAATGTGTGACAAACTGAAATCATCTTTAAATTGTATACATCATGCTATAATTATATATACAAGTTCTAGGAATGGTCTCTGTTTATCAAGAAAGTGTGTAAAAGAAAGTGGGAAAGAGAGAGAAAGAAAGAAAGAAAGAGTGAGTGTGCCATAGCTAATCTATTGTTTAGCTTTTGTTATTGGTCTCTTGATACAGGTTCATTCAACTGATCTGCTTGTGGCAGATTTTCCATAGTGATCTGCAAACACTGTGCTATTAAATACGCTGTGAAAAACTGGTTCTATAATTGCATGCTTGCTAGAATATTCTGGTTTGGAATGTTCTGGACCTCATTTGGCCACAGTGACAATCCCTGTCGTTCATTTAAGGATACTGTCATATTTATTAGTCTGTTTCCTGAGATTAAATCAGAGCAAAATTGAAAATTTGGTTTGATTTTGGTTTCACACTGCACATAAGTAAACTAATTAAAAGTGAAAAAAAGTCAGTTGCGGGTCATATAGAGCTGAAAATGTACTGGTACATCCTCTGGCAAATGTGTAGAAATTGGAGCATGGAGTCGGTGTTAAATAAATCATTAGATAATTATATAACTAACTACTTTAAATCTTTTTTTGTGTATTGTATCTAGTCTTTATTTAGTTTTTTGTCCATCTGTCTAAATATCCAGAGTTTCTGCAGAGCTACAGCTTTATCCCTAGGCTCATTTCGCACCTTTATAGCTCAGTTTAGCAGTATCTAAAAAAAACAATGCTGCAACCGAAAATACTTGGCAAAATACATTTCCCACACTGGCTTTGTTCACGATCATATCTCTTTTTCCTTGAAATCAGACGCAGACCACCTTGTTCAGATTCTCTTGGACCACACCTGAATGTGATTGCAGTGTTCTCACCTGTCTAAACGACGCTCAACAAAGGGGAAATGCACCACTGTTAGATTCACTCAGAATAAAAACACTGTAGGTGTGAAGGCACCCTTAGAAACCACTAAAGTTCAGACTAACTTTCAGAGACTGTTTGAGTGAGAAACATGTTTCTAATTGGACACATGATGGAAAGTGATGTGTCTGGAGATTCAGGACGTTTCTTCTGTTCACCAACTGTTGTTTTTTGTCTCTGCATATGAAGGGGGCAATATTCCTCCTATCTCATGATTCCTCTGGAAAGCAAATGATGTCATAATGATGTGTCCTTAGCAATCATGATATTTGAATAATAATAATAATAATTTATCAATTTGTATAGCGCTTTTTACAATGGTACATTGTCTCAAAGCAGCTTTACAGAAATATCATTTTTTTTACATTTACAAGTGACTTACTAATGAGAGCACATTCACACACCAATGGTAGCAGAGCTGCCATGCAAGGTGCTAGCTTGCCATTGGGGGCAACATAGGGTTCAGTGTCTTGCCCAAGGACACTTCGGCATGGGATCACCCGGGCCGGGATTCGAACCACCAACCCCACGGTAGTAGACTTGTATAACTATCTTTTTTAAAGCCATTAAACAAATGTATGTTAAGAAGGTATAGATGAGGACTGGGGGTTAGGATAAAAATATCATGGTACTTAAGGACATTTCTGCGATACACGAAGCGTATCACAATATATAATTTGGCTAACAAACTGTCCACAAAACAGTAGTAAAATAAACAAAAACCTGTTAAACTGAATTTGATGATACTTTTCTTTAATGCCAATAAAGATCAAGTTAAAAAATTAATTCTGTCAAATCAACGGCATCCATTCAGTACCATTTAATTTGTGATTATAAAAAAAGTGTATTGTGTAATCATTTATCATAATATAATATAAAATATACAGTATCTCACAAAAGTCAGTACACCCCTCACATTTGTGTAAATATTTGATATCTTTTCATGTGACAACACTGAAGAAATGACACTTTGCTACAATGTAAAGTAGTGAGTGTACAGTTTGTGTAACAGTGTCAATTTACTGTCCCCTCGAAATAACTCAACACACAGCCATTAATGTCTAAACCGCTGGCAACAAATGTGAGTACACCCCTAAGTGAAAATGTCCATATTGGGCCCAATTAGCCATTTTCCCTCCCCAGTGTCATGTGACTTGTTATTGTTACAAGGTCTCAGGTGTGAATGGGGAGCAGGTGTGTTAAATTTGGTGTCATTGCTCTCACACTCCCTCATACTGGTCACTGCAAGTTCAACATGACCCCTCATGACAAAGAACTCTCTGAGGATCTGAAAAAAAAAGAATTGTTGCTCTACATAAAGATGGCCTAGGCTATAAGAAGATTGCCAAGACCCTGACACTGAGCTGCAGCACGGTGGCCAAGACCATACAGAGTTTTAACAGGACCGGTTCCACTCAGAACAGGCCTCACCATGGTCAACCAAAGAAGTCAAGTGCACGTGCTCTGCGTGATATCCAGAGATTGTCTTTGGGAAATAGACGTATGAGTGCTGCCAGCATTGCTGCAGAGGTTGAAGGGGTGGGGGATCAGCCTGTCAGTGCTCAGACCATACGCCACACACTGCATCAATTTGGTCTGCATGGCTGTCATCCCAGAAGGAAGCCTCTTCTAAAGATGATGCACAAGAAAGCCAGTAAACAGTTTGCTGAAGACAAGCAGACTAAGGACATGGATTACTGGAACCATGTTCTGTGGTCTGATGAGACCAAGATAAACTTATTTGGTTCAGATGGTGTGAACCAGGTGAGGAGTACAAAGACAGGTGTGTCATGCCTACAGTCAAGCATGGTGGTGGGAGTGTCATGGTCTGGGGCTGCATGAGTGCTGCCGGCACTGGGGAGCTACAGTTCATTGAGGGAACCATGAATGCCAACATGT
>JAFFST010055503.1:63253-74045 GCA_022414735.1 Noturus placidus
ATATATTTTTTTTTTTTTGATCCTCCTTGAAACAGTGCCTATTAATAAAATTAATTCACTCTATCAAAATTAAAATGTTGTAGTAATTTTCACAATTTAATTAACAGACAAAATAAACCGATTAGTCACATGCAGAAAGTAAGTACACCTCTTATCAGGTGTTAAGATTGTGTGTCAGTGATTAGAACTTGCTTAGAGAATGCAGGTGGAACCTTACCTATTTATATTACAATTTATTTATTGTTTTATAGGTGGAAGAGGTATACGACCAGGTGTACCAGTCGATGATTCAGTCCCCTGTTAAAGACAATGTGCCCTTTTTCTGGTCCACAATGGCACAAGTGAAGGCCCATCACTATCGTGCTCTCGCCCATTACTTCATTTCCACCTCCCTACTGGACCATGAGTGTAAGTCAATAAACCAGTCATGCAGCCTCATGTTTAATATATTTGTACAATAGACAAGAAGCAACCCAAGGATAACGCTCCATGTGATGCTACAACTACCATGCTTCACTGTGGTGTTTTCTCAGATTCAAAAAGGTGGTGAATATGGATGTAAAGCACTGTACATACATACAAATATATATACAGGTTTGTTTGTTTAGCAAAATGCCCAATGTGTTTTTTTTGTTAAAAAAATGTTTTTCCTAAATCATTTTTAGAAATTAATGATGTGTCCAAATTGAGAATTATTATATCCACATCTTAACATATGAGGCCCAAGGTTCTTAAGTGAGAGCACTTGGCACCTGCTGATTGGCTGAAAGCTCAGTGTAACCTTTAAAGAGACATTTTCAAGTTTTCAGTCCTTTCATTTTCCACAAGGGAACAGTGAACTGGGGTAACTAAGTTTAACAGAGTCACCTTACATTCAGAGAGATTTTAATGAGGCCACTCTGGTGTACAAAACTGATATTGAAGCCTGCTGAGCGTGAGCCAGAAGTCAAAAGAAAAGACAGAGAATGTGAAAGGGAGGGGAGAGGAGGACTGAGAATACACATATGGCTGTTAGCAAAACTTTTATTCTTTTTCAAACACTGGGAGTTGGTTCTGGCTCAGGACTATACACTGTTCCCATGGAGGGTCAGGCATTTTATCAGTTCTCTCTTGAGTGCCAGGAATGGCAGTCTCCCTGCTCAGATCTTAAAAATCACAGATGCCTTAAGGGATGCGTCTAGACATTAAACAGATCTCAGACAGAGAACCTTTTGTAAAGAAAACTTTTGTACCAGGACGTGCTTAGATCTTATTTTGTGTATTAAAAAATTAAGCCAAAACATTTTCCTCCTCCGCATCATTTGTAGCTTATCAGCCAAGAGCACATGTTTGGAAGAGCAAAGCTTGCTTTTCCAGTTTTGTATTGGAGCTTATGTATTGAGCAATGTTTAGTTTCTTGTAAACTGCATGTGTGTCTTGTATAAATTCATCTATATAGTCACTTTGTATTAGTGATAATGATGCATAGATTGCTCTAAATACTTGATAAATACTCTTAAGTGTGTGTGTGCTGATAAAACGAGACACTTGAAAATGCATCAAATAATTCTATTAAATTCAATTCAATAAAATTTTATTTGTATAGTGCTTTTTACAATAGATATTGTCTCAAAGCAGCTTTACAAGAATATAAACACAGTATACACACAGTAAAAGTGACGTAAGAGTGACGACAATGGCAAGGAAAAACTCCCCAAGATGTATAAGAGGAAGAAACCTTGAGAGGAACCAGACTCAGAAGGGAGTGAGAGTTAGCAAAGGTTAAAGCAACATTATAATGTGTGTGTGTGTGTGTGTGTGTGTGTGTGTATGCAGTAACCCTCAATGATGATGAGGATAAGCAGGAGAAGGCTCTCTCTCAGCTGTATGACACAATGCCTGATGGACGTGCTCCCCTAGAGATCCTGCGCAAGAAACAGGAGCGGCGGCACATAGGTGAGACCTTTCACACTGCTACTTTTTACAAGAAACATCTGAGCATGTCGTCTTGCAAATCAAATGCTCTATTCACCATTAACAATGGATATACTATTGAGCCATCTACATCACAATTATTACATTATAAACTGTAATAATGGTAATAACCCAAAGCCCCTTCACACTTCCCCATTTTGCTCCACCCCACAGGTAAGGCTCACCTGAAGCGTGCCATAATGAACCAAGAGGAAGCTTTGCGTAACCAAAGCCTGTGCACTCACCTCTGCAAGCTGGACATCCTCACTACCATTCTTGATGCCAGCCATAATCGCTCACTTGCAAAATTTGAGCAGTACAGCACAGAAGAAGAGTTCACCGATTACATGGAGGCACCAGACATCATCTGTGAGTTGGCCTAAAATAAACGAATATACAATAACATCAATATTATTACTAACAATAATAACTAAAGGCACTGTACAAAGGTCGTGCTTAGTAACTGTGCCTTCAGACATACAATTAGGCAACTTAATGATATAATTAGGGCGGCTGTGGCTCAGTTGGTAGAGCGGGTTGTCCACTAATCCACTAATCGTGGGGTTGGTGGTTTGAATCCCGGCCCGGGTGATCCCATGCTGAAGTGTCTTTGGGCAAGACATTGAACCCTAAGTTGCCCCCGATGGCAAGCTAGCACCTTGCATGGCAGCTCTGCTACCATTGGTGTGTGAGTGTGCTCTCATTTGTAAGTCGCTTTGGATAAAAGCGTCTGCTAAATGAATAAATGTAAATGTAATATACCTGAACCAGCAGACATTCTCTAAAAAACACAGCCTTGTATCTTGTACCAGGTAATTATATAATTATATAGCACTTTTCATGTGAAATAAAATCTCAAGGTGTGTTACATGTAAAGGGTGAATAGAAGAAACAGCAAGTGAAAATGTTGAAGTTTTCTCATTAAACAGTATTTTACCATGAATTAAACAATGAAAATAGATTTACTGCTTAATAAATATAATTAAGTGAAGGCCCATCACTATTGTGTTCTTATCCATTATTTTGTCTCTAACTCCCTATTGTACCAGGAGTGTAAGTTAATAAATTCAATCATAAACTTGTATAAAGAAGGACAAATGAAACATTGGAAAATACAACATTGTATTAATATTGTTCAATAAACTGAAAGAGGACATGTAGGGCTTATAGAAGAAAGAAAGGGTGATGACTTCACCAGGGGGGGAAATAAGAAATGTTTAAACCTTAAAAATTCTATTTATTTAAATCTTTGCTGTGAGATTAGTGATGCTGTGGAAGTTATGATGGGTTTAAGCTTTGGCTGACTTAAAATAAAGAGGACCGTTGCAGTTGGAAGTGGAGTCAGTTTAATTAGCTTCTCTATGGCCTCATCAGCAAGCTTTTGTAATTCTGATTTTACAAACATGTAATATTTAGGAGTGACTTTTACCATTCTGATGGTTGTTTATTTGACAGGACTTTGCTACTATGACAGAAGTTGATACTGTAAAAAAGATAACATTTTAGAACAAGCACATGAATATAAACTCGAGCTTTGCCTTGCAGCCAGAGCTACTGTAATAGAGAAATGTATCAACACCTTCTGACCCATTGGAATTGAGAACTCGATAGTGCTGTTGTATAAAGTCCATTAAGCACATTAGGCACCTTGTGTTTATAGAAGTTCTTAGAGCACAAAGCACTTTTATTAGAAACCAGACTTATGATGAAATTGATATTAAAAAAATTATCTTAAATTCAACATGTATTGTAAAAGCAACAATATTCCATAATGTCTGTACAGAAAGGCAGCACATTTTTCCCATCTTCTAAGCAGATGATAATGATGTCTGTCATGTTTATAATACAAACACAAGATAACGCTCTTTGGGTTTTTTTGTTTTCTTGTGCAGCTAAAACTGAGCAGAAAGCAGAAATGGAAGTTCCCGCCACCACTAAGGTGAAAGTCAAAGACTTATTCCACCGACTGGTATGTGGGCAACTAATTTTTCTACAATTTTTTTCCCCATATTATTCTCAGGGTCTTTTCACAGCATAGCAATGCTATTTGTAGGATTTGTAATGTTCAAAAAAAGCATCGGTTTGACTTTTGCTTGATCGACTTGCATGCTGTATTGAACAGACCCTTACAAAAGCTTCTCCACACTGTTCAATATTACAGCTATAATATGGTGTTCATTATAAAGGCCTTTTGTCAAAAGGTTTTGTTTGTACAGTGTGAAGAAGCTTTAAGCAGTTTACCAGCACTAACATGGGTAACAGTCAGTACGTTTACATGGACAACTATAATCCAATATGAACTCGATTAAGACGAAACTCTGATTAAGAAACTAGCATGTAAACAGTGATTATTGATGACCTTAATCCGATTAAAGTCATCCTCGAATTAAACACAAATTGAATTATGACATGTGGAGTAATCCTGTTTTAGTCGCATTATCAAAGTGTATTTCAGACATGTACACACCTTAATCACACTATTAACGTCGTGTGAGTTTTTACCGCGTTTTGCGACAGGACACGTACACACAGTGCTCAACTGTTTGAGGGCAAATAAGAGTTTGGCTGCGTCCCAAACTGCGTACTTACCTATTATATAGTAAGAGAAATACATGCATCTCTATATGCTAAAAAGGAGGTAAGTACCCGGGTTTGAGACGCAGCCCACGGCTTCAACCAGTCATCTATTTGCACGTATAGCATGATGAATAATTAACCGCACTTGAAGTTTTCGTAAAGTTAAAAATGAAACACCCAAAACTGTATACGGTACCATAACAAAGACCAACTGTATGGCGATACATAAAATTCTGGAGGGACGTCGGACGGTGTGGCGTGGGGACGTAATGACGTGTGCTGTTAATCGATCTATGTTCTATAACATATAAAACGGAACATGAAAGGAGTATTCTAAAAGCAACTCATGTAAACACCTTAATCACAATATTGTCTTATTCAGAATAAGGTCAATAATTAGATTATTGTTTTCCATGTGAACGTAGTCAGTGATGAAATGCTGTTTGCACATCAAGAACTGTCTCATACACTTTCTCACAATTTTCACTTTCATAAAATTTTTTTTTTGAATTCTGTGTCTCACGAGTCCCAATTTTTACCTTTCACTACAGTCACTTTTCGTCACTAAGCATGACTGGGAACTTTTTTATTGCTATTTTATTTATTTATTTATTTATGTATTTATTTATGTAAATAAAGATTTCCAATCCATTCACTATATCTTGCTCCAAAAATCTCATTGTATCAGGTATTGGAAACCAGTCTACAGAAGTGTGTATGTGAACATCTCAGGTTGGATTCCTCAAGATTCTGAAGTTTCTAGGCCGAAAAGTGTACAAAATATACCAGATTCACTGTGGACTGAGGGTAGAGCATCTTCAAATGAGAATTAATATTCATAGTTGTGCCAATAAGTGTCGCACACACATTTAACAAAGATTTTTGTTTATAAATCTGTATTTGCACTTGTTTGATATCCATGAGAGCAGAGTATTTTTGTTAATTTTTTTTTTAACTAAAGATCAAAAGGATGAGCAATAAAGACAATTTTTCACAGCTTTCTTTGCTCATATTTACCAAGGGTACCAATATTAGTGAGGGCACTGCATGTCGTGACATTTTCTATGCATTTTCAGTGTGCTTCATGGGTAGCTACGGACTGAGGGTGTATATATTTTAAAGGTAATTTGTAGAGCCCAAGACATTCCGTCCATCTCTGATTTATACTTCACCAATGCAACCAAGCATGAGAAGCGTGCATTTTGTGTTATTTTCTTAAATATTGTATATAACTTGAATGAGCAACAGTTACGTTGGGTGATGTACTTTTAGGTATTTAAAATATGTTACAGAATATTGCTATAAAATCAAGCCTGCATCAGTGTGACATCCATTGCTAAGCACAGAAGATTTAGTTTCCCTGTTGTTTAGCCGCTGAACTCGGGCTGCATTCTGTTTGGCCCTTGAAGCTGTCTGTGGTCATCATACTGTGTTGTCATGCTCATTGTCATTTCGTGTCATGTGTTGCAGGGCCCGTTGTCGGTATTCTCAGCCAAACAGAGGTGGACTGCACCGCGTACATTCAGGTTAAAGGCTGAAGATAGAGACATAGGTTTCACACTGAAGGGGGATGCACCTGTCCAGATCCAGTCACTTGACCCCCTATGTCAGGCAGCTGTGAGTACACACACACACACTTTTTAATTTATTTGCATAGCCATCTCCTGAGAAATGGCTATCACTTCCTTATCACATTATACATTTCTGAAATCCTATTTCACAGTGCTTTCCTATTCATACAAACTGAAGCTTTATTTAATGAAAAAGCTTAAACTTTCCATGTATCGGTCTCTTTCCCACTCATTAGTATTTTTTTAAAATGTTGACCAGATATTATGGGGAAAAGGAAAAGCAGATTATTTGGATTGTCTCTCATGTGGGCCTTTTATAGTAGACTGTTGTCATTATAAGACCCTAGACCTCTAATCTAGCTCGTTTGTTTTTATTTATTTATATGTGTATATATATCAGTGTCTGAGAAAAGTGAATACACAATCACATTTTTGTAAATACCGTATTTTCCGCACTATAAGGCGCACCTAAAAGCCTTAAATTTTCTCAAAAATCGGCCGTGCGCCTAATAATCCAGTGCGCCTTATGTGTGGATTGAGTTCCAAAATCTGTAAAAATGTTGTGCGACTTTGGTTGGCGTAACAACCGTATACGCCTTATAACACGGTGTGCCTTATGTACTGGTCAAGTACAGAAATAGACCCCGTAATTGAGACTGCGCCTTATAGTGCGGAAATTACGGTATTTGATGATATCTTTTCATGTGAGAACACTGAAGAAATGACACTTTGCTACAATGTAAAGTAGTGAGTGTACAGCTTGTGTATCAGTGTAAATTTACTGTCCCCTCAAAATAACTCAACACACAGACATTAATGTCTAAACTGCTGGAATCAAAAGTGAGTACACCCCTAAGTGAAAAAGTCCAAATTGGGCCCAATTAGCCATTTTCCCTCCCCGGTGTCATGTGACTTGTTAGTGTTACAAGGTCTCAGGTGTGAATGGGGAGCAGGGGTGTTAAATTTGGTGTCATTGCTCTCACACTCCCTCATACTGGTCACTGGTAGTTCAACATGGCACTTCATGGCATAGAACTCTCTGAGGATCTGAAAAAAAGAATTGTTGCTCTACATAAAGATGGCCTATGCTATAAGAAAATTGCCAAGACCCTGACACTGAGTTGCGGCACGATGGCCAAGACCATACAGCGGTTTAACAGGACAGGTTCCACTCAGAACAGGCCTCGCCATGATCGACCAAAGAAGTTGAGTGCACGTGCTCAGCGTCATATCCAGAGGTTGTTTTTGGGGAAATAGACGTATGAGTGCTGCCAGCATTGCTGCAGAGGTTGAAGGGGTTGGGGGTCAGACTGTCGGTGCTCAGACCATATGCCACACACTGCATCAAATTAGTCTGCATGGTTGTCGTCCCAGAAGGAATCCTTTTAAAAAGATGATGCCCCCCCTTCCTCCCCCCTGGATAGTCCCATTTTATTTGCCTCATAGATGACACCTGTTTCTGGGTTCTCATTCTCTTAAATCTTTTCAGCTGTCTTGAACAGCTGCATTTGTTCAGAAATAGCCTGTGTGCACACTCTCCTCTTCTAGAGTATATCACATATGCTACGTTTGTGAATGAGCCTGCACTGCTCTCCCTCTGATAAGCACTTTGTAAATATTGGCAGCACAGAACAAAGCACCACTCTCTTAGAACATGATTTACTCTACTGTCAACTTTTTTGTCTTTCTTTCACACCCCTTTTCTTTTTTTGTTGTTGCTGTTATCGCTTCATCCCCAGGCGGATGGCCTGAAGGAGGGCGATTACTTGGTCACCATTGGTGATACGGACTGCAAATGGATGGGCGTGAGCGATGTCATGAAGCTGTTAAAGGATGTGGACGACGAAGGCATCGACATAAAAGTCATCAGCTTGATGGACAACAGCATCCAAAGCATGGTAACTTTCCCAACATGCTGAAGTCTGGCAACTCCAGCAATGTTTTCACTCCATACCATAGAAGTATGCTCCAACTGAGTTGTATGTATTTGCAAAGGGCTAATATGGCTACAGGTTTTGAAATCAGGTGTGGCTCCTGATTAGTTGGAATGAAAAGCTGCAGGCACACTGACTCTTTGCAGATAAGATCGCACTGGTATTGTATCATTTTCTTGTATCTATCAGTTTTTGAGGTATGAAAGACCTCATTTAGCATGTCTGTCTTCTTACCAGCAATGAAATACTCAGTTGGAGCATTCTTCTATGGTCGATCCACAAGCAGGAATCTGAGTGAGGTAGGCATGATGGATTAGAGGGTGCTGGATTTGCTCTTTAATGATGTAAATGTCTGCTGTTCACTCACTAGTAATGCTGAAAGGAAGTGCCTTTTGTGGTCCCCCCCCCCCTCCCCGTTTATTTATTTATTTTGGTCAATTGTGTGTTGAATGTTTGCATGTGCCTCTCTGGTCACTGAAATTTTGTATCTTTTAATTAAAATGAGAACATTTCTAGAGATAATCTATTTGTTACGCATCAATGCATAATCTCTTCATTGTGTATAATTTCTCCCGAAAACAGGCAACAAAAAGTGCCACATTCTCAGGCGGACTTTCAAAAACCTACTCCATGATCTGCCTGGCTGAAAACGATGACGACAAACGTCCAAAAACCCGTAAAGTCAGCAAGAAGATGTCATTCCTCAGCTGGGGGCTGAAGAACAAGCACAAGAGCGCCAGCACACTCAGCCTCCCCACAGCAGACTACAAACCCTCCATCCCCAGGTCCTTCAATGACAGTAGCCTCTACTGAACACACAGAAACATTGGACATTGACCTGCAGACTGTAGCACAGTGCTCTCAGGCACAGGTATGAAGTCGAACAGTCAGTGGTGAAGTGAAGGAAAAATGACTTTTGCACACAGTTCTTAGGACAGATTGAGTAAATGCTCGATGCTTTTCTCTGCTGGCAAAGTCATTGTGCCCATATAGTTAATATGGTTAAAATATAATTACCACACATGGTTTTTGAAAATCTATAAATGTGCTGTAAATCTGTTATATTGTCTGTGTGTCCAATATATGGGAGGGACTTTTTATATATAAACAGGTACAGGGAACTGCTACCTTGTGAAAACAGGAGGACCCTGTGCTTTTACCAATCAAGAACATTCAACTGCTGCTGCTGTAATTATTATTTCACTGTATTTTTCTTTAGAGGAGTCAGTGATTATCATTAGGTGAAGTTATTTACTTGGGGTTTCTTTACCTTAGTCTGTCTACAGTTCCACAGGAATACACTAAAGAATAGAGTAAAACCTTCACTAAATACTTTCATTAACACTGCTATATGGAACGCGAGGAATTTTAAGAAGTAAAAGATTACGTTAGTTAATTACAAGGTTAGCGTGAAATATATTGGAGTGTTATAGTTTGTGTAATGTGAACATTCAGTGGGTGGATCATGTATTGTATTAATCTACTAGTACAGTGGTTGTTCCTGTATTATAAAACCTACTTTACTATTCATTTTGATGTGAGTGTAGACAGGAAGATGAGTTCTGCCAAGACTCTGGTGGTGCTTGAGCCAACCTCAAGCTTAAAGGATTAAAGAAGAACCTCATTCAGTACGGAAAGACTTATTATTCTTATTTTTTACCTAGGCTATTTGCTAACACCTTCTAAAGTGTTAGACGTATTTCACTGTCTACAAAGTAGATACTTATACACATTTGATAATCAAATAAATAAAATGCACATGGATAAAAAGATTTATAATTATAAGTATGTATTCATTCGAAGGTATTTAGTGATAGTCCCACTGTGGCTAGTTGCACATACAGTAGGTGATGCCATAGGTGATTTAATGTACGTGCAATTAAGTATTTGAATTCTCCATACTATCTGTTCTTCAAATGATTTTTTCTTTTCTCTGTGTGTGTGTGTGGCGTCCCTTTTTAAAATGTTTAATTCCCTTTAAAAGTCTTTAAATTTAAATGACTTTACTCCTAAACATCCTTATACATGTCATTGTCTCATCATACACCAGAGCTGCAATATCTAGATTTGGTTTTTAACACACGGATTTTTGGGATTTTAATACAAATCAAAATGAGTGTAATGTTAGACGATTTTAATACCTTAGCACAGGTAGTGCAGGTCACATGCAGGTTGATGGTTGCTCCGTGATTATAATAGATTATAATACAATATTTTAAAAGGGCATATTTATATTTATACATTGTGGGTCAATTGTTAATATATTAGTAAACTTACTTAATTGAGCCTTTAAGGGCAAACCTCCATAATGATACTGTATCCATTGGAGTTTTGGCTTTTGGATATTTTTTTTCCTGTGCTTTTAGATTTGCTCCTCACTATTCTGTTGCATTCTACAGTTTATTATAAGTGGAAGTGAGGCTAAGTTGGTGGTTATTATTATTGTTCCTGTCACTTTCTTGTATATAAACCTGGAATAAAAATAAAATAATGGGTGATAATTTCTTTTGTTGCGAGTCAGTTGATTCACGTGTTTGTGGCTTCAATAACCTCACATGATCATCCAAACTTTAAAACATCAAAATAATGTGGTTTAACTGAATGGAAATTAACCAGAATTATTTTATTTATATATATGGTATATACACTCACACACACACACACACACATATGTATATAGATAAATGTGTGTATATGTGTATGTGTATATGTATACATGTATATGTGTATACGCGTGTGTGTGTGTGTATATATATA
>JAFFST010055505.1:0-10000 GCA_022414735.1 Noturus placidus
ATATCTCTGTTTATCTATCTATCTATCTATCTATCTATCTATCTATCTATCTATCTATCTATCTATCTATCTATATCTCTGTTTATCTATCTATCTATCTATCTATCTATCTATCTATCTATCTATATATCTATCTATATCTCTGTTTATCTATCTATCTATCTATCTATCTATCTATATCTCTGTTTATCTATCTATCTATCTATCTATCTATCTATCTATCTATCTATCTATATCTCTGTTTATCTATCTATCTATCTATCTATCTATCTATCTATATCTCTGTTTACCTATCTATCTATCTATCTATCTATCTATCTATCTATCTATCTATCTATCTATCTATCTATCTATCTGTGTTTATATAGTTGTATATAAAACTGCACATATTCCAATGGTTTAATTTGAATGGTTTTTGCTTTGATATTACATTATATTATTATATTACATATTTTTGTCTATATGTTTATTTATTTATGTTACTATTGTCTCTTTAAGTATTTAATATTAGGTGTTGTTATTATTATTATTATTATTCTTATTATTATTATTATATTAAGTCATGTTTTTCTCACTTAGCCGACAAGCAAAGTAACAGGTAAGGACAATTTGTATTGATTCCAAATTATATATATGTAGTTACTGTTTTGAATTCACGTGGTTCACATCACCTAAACTGAGCGCCTAAAATACATCACCAAATTTGTGTTGAGTCTGGGCGAAACAGTGTGTACAATTGGAGGGGGGAGGGGACACACACCGATTTTCCTTAACAAACGTGAATATATTAAATAGGAATAAACATAAATAATTAGATAAATAAAATAAATAGAATAGACAAAGAAAAGACAGATCCGTTGGCAGGGAAAATTAAAGCGGAAAATATAGAAAATATTTTCTCCTGTATATTGGGGGGGACAGTTTGGTATTTCCTCAACTTTCTCAAGAGTGCGTGGTTACGCCCGTGTGTGTGTGTGTGTGTATATAGATAGATAGATAGATAGATAGAGAGAGAGAGAGAGAAATTAGATAGTACTTTATTAATCCCCAGATGGAGAGATTTGGGATTATAACCTACACCGTTTTCTAGATATGAGAAATAAACTAATAAATTAGTAAAATATATAAAATAGGAGTATTTATATATTTAAGCTGTGTGTATCTGATTGTATTTGACAGAGTATGATGTAGATGGTGGAAAAGAAGATCTATTTGCAGTCAATCAAGGTAAGAGATCATTTATTATTATTATTATTATTATTATTATTATTATTATTATTATGAATAATAATAATAACATCCTCATACAGCGTTTATAAAGTCAGTAGTTATAAAGTGGCGTGTTTTATTGTCCTCACTGTCTGTCTGCAGCGGCTGGACTTGACCTCTTCGAGGGAGATATTTTATATGATGAGGTGAGTGCCCTTCGTCTGTCTACTTCATGTCTATGGTAACAGCTGATTCACGAGGACTTTTATGCTGGACGCTGCATGTAAACACATTTCAAAATCACATGCTGTGCTGTGAGAGTGAATAAAATATTTGAGGATGTGCTGTTGCTGGAAAATAATCTCCGTGCTGGTAACAGAAACCGAATGCGACCTCTGTTTTGTTTGTGAATGTTAGGAACAAGTGAGGAACTCCTTAATTGGGGATCAGTACTTATGGCCCACCACTGTGCCCTACTATTTTGAAGACGATTTGGGTAAGTCGTAGTGTAGACTTACAGTAGACTGCAGTGTAGACTTCTCTTTATACTGACACTGAAAAGATGATTATAATTTTATTTATATATATATTAACTGCACACCCTAAACCACTATTAAACTTTACACAACTAATAATAATAATAATAATAATAATAATAATAATAATAATAGTCATGTTATAATCAGTCCTGGTACGTCAGTAGCACCGCTTTGTGTTTCAGATATTAATGCCAAAGGTGTTATAATGAAGGCGTTTGAACAGTATCGCCTGAAGACTTGCATTGACTTTAAACCCTGGAGTGGAGAAAAGAACTACCTCTCTGTGTTTAAAGGCAACGGGTGAGCAGAGTTACACACCACAGTTTAAAACACACTGAACCGGGTTATAAGAGCATGAATGACTTTTCCTCCAATTTAAGTGTCAGTACTCTATATACAACCTCATGCCAGTGTAGTTAGTGATGTAGTTAGTGATGAGGTAAGGAAGGAAGGGAGGTAGGGAGAGAGGAATGGACAGAGGGAGGAAGGAAAGAAGGAAGGAAGGAAGGGAGAGAGGGAGGAAGGAAGGAAAAAAGAGAGGGAGGAAGGAAGGAAGGAAGAGAGAGGGAGGAAGGAAGGAAGTGAGAGAGGTGGAAGAATGAAGGAAGGAAGGAATGATGGATGGAAGGGAGAGAGGGAGGAAGGAAGCAAGGAAGGAAAAGAGTGAGGAAGGAAGGGAGAGGGAGGAAGGAAAGAAGGAAGGGAGAGAGGGGGAGGAATGAATGAATGAATGAAGGAAGGAAGAGAGGGAGGAAGGATGGAAGGAAGGAAGGAAGGAAGGAAGGAAGGAAGGAAGGAAGAGGGAGGAAGGAAGGAAAGAAGGAAGGAAGAGAGAGGGAGGAAGGAAGGAAAGAAGGAAGGAAGGAAGAGAGAGGGAGGAATGAAGGGAGAGAGGAAAGAAGGAAGGAAGGGAGGGAGAAAGGAAGGGAGGGAGTCAGCAAGGAAGTAAGGAAGGAAGGATGGAAGGGAGAGAGGGAGGAAGGAAAGAAGGAAAGAAAGGAGAGAGGGAGGAAGGAAAGAAGGAAGGAAGGCAGAGAGGGAGATGTGGGCGGCTGTGGCTCAGTCGGTAGAGAGGGTTGTCCACTAATCCACTAATCGTAGGGTTGGTGGTTTGAATCCCGTGAAGAGAGGGAGAGAAGGAAGAAGGGAGGGAGGAAAGGGGGAGGGAGAGAGAGAAGGAGGAAAGGGGGGAGGGAGAGAAAGAAGGAAGAAAGAAGGAAGAAAGGAAGGGAGAGAAGGAAGGAGGAAAGGGGGGAAGGAGGAAAGGGGGGGGGAAGGAGGACAAGAAGGAAGGAAGGAAGGAAGAAGGGGGGAGGGAGAGAAGGATAGAAAGAAAGAAAGAAGAGAAATGTATATAGTGTCCTTCACTAATATTGACACCCTTGGTATGAGCAAAGAAGGCTGTGAAAAATGTGTCTTTATTGTTGAACCTTTTGATATTTTGTTAAAAGAATTCACAATAATACTCTGTTGTCATGGATATCAAACTATTTCAAACAAAACAGGTTTATTTAAAAAAAAAATACCAGGTGAGCATTGGGTAGCAGGGTGTTGAGTAATCTGACTGCCTCAGGGAAGAAACTGTTGTGGAGACTGCTGGTGGTGGCACAGATGCTCCTGTACCTTCTGCCAGATGGCAGGAGGGTGAATTGTGTATGAAAAGGGTGAGGTGGTCGTCTGTAGCACTGGTGACTTTGCAGATGCAGCGGTTGTTGAATAAGGTGTCGATGGTGGTAGAGAGACCCGATGATCTTTACAGCTGTCCTCACAATTCGCTGTAGGATCTTGCAATTGGAGGCTGTGCAGTTCCCATAGCACACAGTGAGACTGCTGGTCAGGATGCTCTCTGTTGTCCCTCTGTAGAAGGAGGTGAGGATGGGAGGGGGGAGTTTGGCTTTCTTCAGCCTCCACACGAACTGGACGCTTGCTGGGCCTTCTTGATTAGGCAGGTGGAGTTGACAGTCCAGGAGACGTCCTCTATCATGTGCACATCAAGAAACTTGGAGCTTTTGACTCTCTCTACAGTCGTTCCATTGATATGCAATGATGTGTGGTTCACTTGGCTTCTCCTGAAGTAAAAAATGATCTCTTTAATCTTATCAACATTAAGAGATAGATTGTTGTCTTTACACCCTTTTGCAAGCTGGTTCACCTCCTCCCTAAACGCTGACTTGTCATTGTTGCTGATGAGGCCAACAACTGTAGTGTCATCAGCAAACTCGATGATGGGATTACAACTGAATTAAACAGCACAGTCATGAGTCAGCAGGGTAAACAGTAGTGGACTGAGCACACAGCCCTGGGGAGTGCCGGTGTTCAGTGTAGAGATGCTGGAGGTGGAGTTGCCGATACTGACAGACTGAGGTCTCCTGGTCAGACAGTCCAGGATCCAGTCACAGAGGGGGGTGTTAAAACCCAACAGGCTCAGCTTTGTTATCAGTTGTTGTGGAATGATTGTGTTGAATGCTGAACTGAAGTCTATGAGCAGCATCCTTACATAATTGTCCTTTTTGTCTAGATGGGTCAGAGACAGATGGATGGGTGGGATGGTATACCTAAATGGGTCCACTGTGGTGGGAAGACTGTTTACATGTTTCATGACTAAATGACCACTCAAAGCATTTCATGAGGATAGTGCAACAGGCCAGTAGTTCTTCAGGCAGAACACTGATCATTTCTTCGGCACAGGGATGATTGTAGACGTTTTGAAGCACACGGGGATGACTGGCCGATGTTCAGGGAAATGTTGAAGATTTCTGTGAGGATATCTGCAAGATGATCAACATATTGCCTGAGCACCTGGCCAGGTATGTTGTAAGGACCTGCAGCTTTCTCTGGGTTGACTCTGGACAGAGTTTTCCTGACGTCTATTGCAGACAGATGAAGTACTTGTGCGGTTGGAGTTGGGAGGGCCTTTGTCACTGGCATGTTGTTCTGTGCTTCAAACCATGCATAGAAATCGTTCAAGGCATCTGGGAGCGAGGCATCATCATCACAGACAGGTGGTGTAGCTTTGTAGTCTGTGATGGCCTGATACATATGCCTTGTGTTCTTGGTGTTTATGAAGTGACCATAGTTTCTTTCTGCATAGCTTTTCCGCTCTGATAGCCGGGGACAGATTGGCCCTTGCTTTGTGGAGGGCTGCCTTGTCATCAGACCTAAAGACAGAGTCTCAGGTTTTAAACCGCGAGTGCATTTCAACAGTCCTCCATGGTTTCTAGTTTGCACATGTGGTGTTAGTCTTGAAGGAAGTTACATCATATATGCACTTGCTGATGTAGCCAGTTACTGATGCTGTGTAGTCCTCAAAGTCTGTGGTGTTGTGGTATGAAGCAGCCTCTCTGAACATATTCCAGTCTGTGTGCTCAAAAGAGTCCTGAAGTGCTGAGATGGCTCCCTCAGACCAGGTTCTCATGTTTCCAAAAAAGATCATCTTCTCACAAACAATTTTTTTTCATGGCCAGGTGTTTCTCCTCTGTGGGGAACCAACGTAAGGGAAAGCAGACCTTATCCATTGGAGCAGGATGTGACAGAATTGCCACCATTGAACACGAGTTCCTTCATGCACTGGGGTTCTGGCACGAGCAGTCACGTGCCGATCGTGACGACTACGTCACCATCGTGTGGGACCGCATCCAAGCAGGTGCTACAGTACACTTTCCAGTGTCATTTCTAAGATGAAAACTACTATACGAGTGGACAAGTATAAGAGACTCTAATGAGTAATCCTATCCTCCATTCAGCACATTTATCACATATTTCTTCTTTAGGCAGGGAGCACAATTTCAATAAATACGATGACACAACGTCAAGCTCCCTGAACGTACCTTATGATTACGGATCCATGATGCACTACAGCAAGACAGCCTTCCAGAACGGCACCGAGCCCACCATCGTCACCAAGATTCCCGCCTTCAGCAACGTCATCGGCCAGCGGATGGAGTTCAGTGACAGCGACCTGCTGAAGCTGAACAGACTTTACAACTGCAGTAAGGCTGTCTTTGGTGCAGTTATGGTTCTGAACACTGCGTTCCGAAATCTTTGGTGAACGCTTGAAGAATGCAGTTATGCTAGCCTCGAATGTTGTTTGATTTTTAAAGATTTTTTTCTTCCTAGGAAACAACAAACATGTTGGACATGAATAAAAAAATGAAGTAAGCGCACATTAGGGTGTATTAAATGGAATCCCAGTGCATAACTAAGAAGTCCATCCATCCATGCTCAACCGCTTATCCGTAATCGGGTCGCGGGGGTAGCAGCTCCACCAAGGGACCCCAAACTTCCTTTTCCCGAGCCACATTAACCAGCTCTGACTGGGGGCTCCCAAGACGTTCCCAAGCCAGTGTGGAAATATAATCTTTCCACCTAGTCCTGGGTCTTCCCCGATATCTCCTCCCAGTTGGATGTGCCCGGAACACCTCCCTGGGGAGGTGCCCAGCAGGCATGCTTACCAGGTGCCCGAACCACCTCAACTGACTCCTTTCAACCCAGTGCATAACTAAAAAGTATAACACGTAATACCCAAGGCATGGGATTTGACTAAAAGATTGAACATTTAGATATTAGATATTCTAAATCTCTAAATGCAGTAATCAGCAACTGGCAAAACCATGGTCCTGATGTGGACTCAGCAAAGTATTTTAGTGGATAAACACACGTAATCAAAACAAATACGATACGATATACCCATCTACATATGAAAAAAAAAAAAAAACTGGCTGCAATTCAGTGACTCCAGGCTTTTATTTAATATATTTCTAGTTCACTTACCCTCTATGGTGTGATTAGAGTAGTGATATGGCTTGTTAAAAAATAATAATAGTGTAAAGAGACAAACAGAATAAACAGAGAAGTGTGTTTATTACCTGCTTCAAGGGAAAAAAAACCCCGTCTAAGATGTCTAATCAGTTCAGAGTCCACGTGCTAGTCAAATGTGGTAATGTGACACGCCAGCGAGAAACGAATAAGTCGATGTCTTATGAATTAATCATTAACAGTTAAGCATTACAGGGTGTCCCAAAGGTCTTCATACACAGCGGAATGAACAACCTTTTAGCAAAATATCTTCCAAAATTTAAATAAATGATTATAAATAAAAGTATTATGAATAATTATAAATAAAGTATCCTCTGTATGGAGACTTTTGGGACACTCTTGTATCTCTGCCATTCAGATAATCTTATCTGGGCAACCTTTGTAAACAAGGAATTTTATTGAGTAGATTCATCTCATTATGTTAACTACCTGACTCCGGCTTATCTCTGAAAGAATTTGATCAAGTTCATTCTGTAATATCTATTATCTTTAGACATCCATTTATGGTGGGTATTAGGCGCTTATCTTCTTAACATGACTTCAGCTTGAGTTAAGAGCGGACTTGGTGATCGCAAAGGATCACAAACAAACAAGCAGATGCTACCATAATCTTTTTCGGAAGATGTCTTTATTTCTGAAAGTGTACTGCTTACACTCTCAGAATAGCAGAAAGAGCATGGACTTAGTTAGCACTGCAGCCAGTGGGCAGTGGTGGCTCAGCGTTTAAGAAGTTGGACTACTGATCAGATGGTCTTGAGTTTGAATCCCAGCACTATGAACCTTCCACTGCTGGACCTTGTTCCACTGTTGGGCCTTGTTCCACTGCTGGGCCTTGTTCCACTGCTGGGCCTTGTTCCACTGCTGGGCCTTGTTCCACTGCTGGGACAACTGCTCAGTTGTATAAATGAGATTATTGCAAGTCACTCTGGATAAGGGCATCTGCCAGAAGCCATAAATGTGAAACATTGCCTTCAACCAGACTAATCTGCCATGTCATCATTACCTTGTGTGTTGATGTGCATGGGGTAACTAAGAAAATTTTATGACTGTGCAAAGTATCCAATTTGCTGTTATTGATACGTACATGATCTGTGTAATCCATTTTTTTTTAGCAAGAACCAAAACTTTCCTGGACACCTGTGACTTTGAGCTGGAGAATATTTGTGGTATGATTCAAGGTCAGGGTGATAACACAGACTGGGAGCGCGTCACAACGGCAACTGGTGGACCCGATACAGACTATTCCAACATGGGACGCTGTACTGGTACTAATACCTTTTCACTGATGTTTCACCATCTAATGTATACACTTGGGCAGGAAGGTGGCGCTGTGGATAGTTCAACACTCCAGGGTCTAGAGCAGGGGTGCACACACTTTTTTGACTTGCGAGCCACTTTTAACATGACCAGTCAGAGATCTACCTACACTAAAAATGCAAAACATGTATATATATATATATATATATGTTTCGCATTTTTAGTGTGTGTATGTGTATATATATATATATTTTTTTATATATATATATTTATATTCATGTACCTTGCATAAATGCATGAGCCCTTATGGCACACTACAATTCAGTACATTTTTGGTCAGTACCTTACTCTGATGACGTGCACTGAATAGAATCAGCCAGTGTTGCATATTCCGGACAGTAGCTGCTGGTAGCCAGCCTTAAGTAGGCCTCAAAGTGATTGTGGAACAGTATTTGGACTTAATAATCTTCATGTGGGAAAAGGCTGACTCACAGAAATAAGCAGAGCCAAATAATGCATTCAATGAGGTTGCACATTTCCTCATGTTTGTGTACTTTTCCAAAACTGTCCATGAGCCCTGGACTTCAGCTGAATGTCAGTCTTTAGTTTCAAAATCTCATCCTCAGATAGCCATTACCATCTGCTTTGGGCTGCATTCCCAAGCAACCTGACTCCGGGAAGCCCGCGTCCTGGCAAGGCGGGGGCCGAAACCGGCCTCACATCAGTGTGCACACTGGGAGCTGGGTTTTGTCTTTAAAAGACTGAAAAATGTTAACTCTGTGATTTAAATCGCTAGCCTTTAGCACTAGCGCGTTTGATCACACGTGTGGTGAGAGAAAAGACGAGATCTCAGACTGGCTGTCCTGTACATCAACGCTAACATCTATATTTCTTTTTTTTTTTTAATGGTGATCTACCCGCACTTCCTTTGCGATTGACCGGTCGATCGCGATCGACGTATTGTGCACCCCTGGTCTAGAGTACGACTCTGAGCTCAACTTAGAGCATGTCCAAAATTGGACGTTCTCTATGAACCTGATGCTTATAAATATGGCTCTAACTTCTTGGTAGTTTATTGTTGCGTAAACCTTCTCGTGGTTTTCTATTCAATAGGAACAGGCTACTTCATGCACTTCAGCACAGTCAGTGGCAGTGAAGGGGACACTGCTATGTTAGAAAGCAGACTGCTCTACCCTAATCGCAACTACCAGTGTCTACAGTTCTTCTACTACCACAGTGGGAACCCCAATGATAAGCTGGAGATCTGGGTGAGAGAATACAATGAAGCCAACCCTAGCGGAACACTACGCATGATCAAGACAATAACTGGTGAGTTAGGATAAGCAAGCCAAGAATGAGAGTTAGTTTGCATGCGAGATCCTTTGACCAATGCTGTAACATCACAACATTCTAATACGTGTTCTTCTTTAAAGGACTGCCTGAGACGTCATGGCAGCTACACCATGTAAGCCTAAGCGTCCCCACTAAGTTCCGTGTGGTATTTAAAGGCACAAAGGGTGCTGGAAGCTCCACCGGTGGGCTCTCTTTGGACGATGTCAATCTTTCTGAGACCACCTGCCCGGAACATGTGTGGCGGATCAAGAACTTCAAAAGTATTATGGAAAACACACCAAGAGGCACTGCTATATACAGCCCACGCTTTCATTCAAAGTATGGCTACACCTTCCAGATGGGCTTGTACCCCAATGGCACGGAGACTTCAGAGGACATGGGAGCCTATGCTTCTCTGACATCTGGCGATGACGTGATCGATGGTTCTCTCACTTGGCCTTGCCCATGGATGCAGATTACTATGATGCTCATGGATCAGAACGCGGACATCCGCAAACGCATGTCCAACCAGAGAAGTGTCACAACTGACCCCAATCAGAAAGTAGAAGGTAGCACTTTGTGCACATTGCTGCATTCATAACACATTTAATATGATTTCTGCATACTTTAAGACCACAGGTGCATTCACAATTTTGTAACATGCCTATTTTTCTGGGGGTGGGGTAAGGATCTACAGTGTTTTTATGGGACAACCCTCGAAAAATTGGAATGGAAGAAACAGATGGGGATGGCACTAAATACTTCAGAGGACCAGGAGTTGGAACATCTGTATATCTGACTCAGGCCAGAGCGCTCAGCAGAGAATTTATCAAGGGTGGAGATGCCAT
>JAFFST010055505.1:15000-22009 GCA_022414735.1 Noturus placidus
ATTTCCACTATCCGTGCAATCATCAGGGAAACATTGAATTGTTCAGTGCAGAGACACTCTAAGTCTGAGATTGGGAAACCATGTTTTTTTTTTTTTAAATGGTACATGCTATCACAGCGGCGTGTCATAGTAATCAGTAGGCTGCTCCCTCTTGCTGGGCTTCTGTTGCTCCTGCTGATGCTGCTTCATAATCTCCTTCACTTCCTCCTCTAGCTCAGGTGGAATGATGAGCTGGTCGTCAGGGTCGGGCATCGCCGGGGCTGTGAAATACCCACCGGACTTTTTAGACGGCGCCTCAGCTGCCACTTCGATGAGGTTGTGGCTCGTTTCGTGGGGAGCCACTGAACCGTTGCCTCTCCTGCGTGACAGGGTTTTGCTCCACGCTTCGGATGTTGTGTTGTTCCCTGATTTGTCGCTTTGCTTCCCTTCTTTCTCAGGCTCGTTAGGGACCGGCGTCATTTCTGGTTCCGGAGGTACCACGTCATCTGGAATTTCTGGGGTGCATGGAGGAGGGGGAGGAGGAGGTGCTAGGAGGCGCAAGCAGTGGATATCGGCCTCCACTTCGAGTCGACTGCCGTTGGAAAAGACGCCGGCGATGGGCTCTTCGTCCTCGCTGTCCAGGCCGTTATCCGAGAGCGCGCTGGAGAAAGTAGCGCTTGATAACTGACGTTGAAAGGAGCTGGAACTGGCGGCCATAATGGCAGATGACGTCGGCGTTGGGTGAAGAGAGCAACAGGAGAGCAGGCGTGGGTTTGGAGGTTGGTGGAGGTGAAGGTGCGCCTCCTGGAGCAGGATCGGAGGCTCGTCTGAGGAAGCTGTGGACCCGACTTCCGAGCTCATCTCCGAGGCGCTGACCTCCGAACTGATCTCGCTGCAGGAAGAAGGTGGTACGCCAGCTGAGGGCGGATAGAGGCCCGTGCCAGGGCCGGGACTTGGAGGTGGCTGAGGGGTTGCGTGGAGACCACTAGAGGATGCGCAACAGCAGCAGCAGCAGCAGTCCTCAGTCACGCTTAGCTGCACCACCACAGCACTAAGGCTCTCGGTACAACCATATGCCTGAGCAAGTGTGCACAGTTTCTTGGCGGCAGCGAGGGGATCTGCAACCTTGCGCACAGCCTCCACAGCCTCAGCCGGCTCCAATGCCTCGAACAAGCCGCGGCTGCCCAAGATGAAGAACTCATCATGGGGTGTTAACGGGAGTGTGTGAACATACGGCCGCGGCAGCACAGCTGGGTACAGGAAGGAGTAGCCCATGATCCGTGTGGAGTCAGTCACGCCGTTCACTTTGTTATCCTGGTAAAGGAAAGGATGAAAGGTGCATGTGAGACATAAATCATATCACTTCTCAAGTTCTCAAATGTTAAATCATTCTGATTGGGCAGTCCAAATAAATAAAAATATGATTTAAGAGCCTTATTCATTATGGTGAGTTAAAATATGATGTATTCTTTTGAAATTTCAGGAAAAAGCCTTGAAAGATTAGCGTACTCTTTCGATGATGTGATAGCATAAAGTACACTGTAAAGTAATAGAAGTTTACCTCAGTGATGTTTACAGTGAAAGTGTTAGCTCTAGTTTACCTCAGTGATGATGGCCTTGTGTTCTCGTATGCGGTTGTACTCCTCCTCCAGCCCGATGTTGTGCAGCAGTGACAGCGACAGGGCTTTACCATCTCGACACAGCACCGCCTGACACTTCCCCACGTTGGCAGCAGTAAGCGTGAAGCAGCCCGCTGGGTCCGTTGGGTCGTGCCGGATGTGGCAGAGAACGGCCGAACCACCTAACTTCTGCCCAGCCGTGCCCAACTTCCTGCATGGACAGATTTTTTAAAGATTTTCCATTTATAGCACAAATATACGGTCCATTTCACAAAGTAAAATTAGCATCGGTGGTCCGAGTATGGATTTAGGCCGCCTAAACGAACCAGGTATTATGAAATGCTCTTGGCATCGTAGTTTCGAGGAGACATCGGGCTAACGTTAAGTAGCATGTTATTTTGATCTATTTACATTTTTCTGTGTGTGTACTCACCTCTGCATGACGAGGAAGGTGTTGGTCATGTAATCCTCCTCGCTCTTGGTTCTGTGCAGCTCCTCGGCCAGAATGTCGTTCATGGTGCACTGCAGGAGATACGGCACCTCCACATTCCTGTCTCCATCAAACACCCCGTACAGAGCTTCTCTACTCCCCCAGAAGCTACTCACTGACAGAGCTGCTACACACAGTCTGAACACCAAGACATCAGTTCATTACATGTACCTCTCTCTGTGTGTATACGGGCGATATAAGGATATCGTGATAAATGATTAAGCGATACACTTTTCTGAGATGGTACTCAAGGCATGGTGCTGATGTGACGTCGTTCAAAAACCATACAGTGTATATAGAAACGTGGCGTTGGTGATATTAAATAACGGTTAATAATAAATGCTGATGCTCCAGTATACCATATTAGACAATGGGGGAACATCCAGCTGTGCTATACAGATGTTCTGGTTACTGCTCTTAGAGTCTATAACGGATCTTCTGAGACGTGCGATGAGTATCACACAGTGCGTTTAACTGAGTGTGTTTAACTGATCGCAGCGCTACGTACTTGTTCTTTACTCCAGATGCCTCGGTGTAGCCGTGACTCCAGACGGCAGGCCCACCTGCAGCGTCATTGGCTGAGAATGAAGTAGGGGGCGGGTCGATCCGGAAACAGCGAATGTTGCTACAGGAATAATATTGATCATGATTCAAACTGTTAATAGTTCACATCTGACTAATGTAGCACACACACAGACACAGTGTGACTTACTTGAGCTGTTCCAGGGTTTTGTGGTCCAGGTTGAGGCGCGGGTTCCCCGTCAGGTCTAACTCCTGCAGTTTAGGGGGCAGGTTCTCAGGCAGTGTGATCTCCACCAACTCATTACAGCTCAGATCTACACACTGTGGAGAGGTCGGGAGAGAGCGGGTTTAAATAGCAGATCCTTCACAGTGCATCTCTATAAACAACGTGTGCTTTCAGCATGTTCGTATCCGCATGATTAGTAAAATAGATGTTTCCTTCTCAGACAGTGAGTGTGACGTGTGTGTACGTGTGCGCGCATGCAAACCTTCATGTCCATGAGCTGCATGACCTCAGGGAAGACCTCGATGGTGTTGGAATGGGCGATGAGGGTGTGCATGCGCTTGCAGTTCAGGATAGTGGTGGGCACAGCCTTTAGCCTGTTCCCGCTCAGGTCCACTTCCTCCAGCTCCTCCAGCTTTGCCATTTTACTGCACAACACACACACACACACACACACACACACACACAAGTCCACGTTAGAAGAAGTGTGTGCATAAAAGGAACAAGAAACAAGAAACAACGGTCAGCTTCATTTTACACCGAAACGTTTTATAGTCCTAATAACAAATCACAAAATAATAATGTTTATTGTGTGTGTGAGAGAGACCTGGCAGGGAAGGTCTGCAGGTGGTTGTAGGCCATGTGCAGGACTCTCGGGTGTGTGAGTGAGAGAGAGAGAGAGAGAGAGGGAGAGGGAGAGAGAGAGAGAGAGAGAGAGAGAGAGAGAGAGTGGGAGAGAGAGTGGGAGAGAGAGAGAGTGTGAGAGAGAGAGAGTGGGAGAGAGAGAGGGAGAGAGAGAGAGTGTGAGAGAGAGAGAGTGTGAGAGAGAGAGAGAGTGGGAGAGGGAGAGAGAGAGAGAGATACCTTGCAGGGAAGGTCTGAAGGTGGTTGTAGGCCATGTGCAGGACTCTCGGGTGAGAGAGAGAGAGAGAGAGAGTGTGTGGGAGAGAGAGCGAGAGAGAGTGAGAGAGATAGAGAGAGAGAGAGTGAGAGAGATATATATAGAGAGAGAGTGATAGTGAGAGAGAGTGAGAGAGAGTGTGTGGGAGAGAGAGCGAGAGAGAGAGAGATAGAGAGAGAGATAGTGAGATAGAGTGAGAGAGATATATATATAGAGAGAGAGTGAGAGAGATATATATATAGAGAGAGAGATACCTTGCAGGGAAGGTCTGCAGGTGGTTGTAGGCCATATGCAGGACTCTCGGGTGTGTGAGTGAGAGAGAGAGAGAGAGAGAGAGAGTGGGAGAGAGAGAGAGTGTGAGAGAGAGAGAGTGGGAGAGAGAGTGGGAGAGGGAGAGAGAGAGATACCTTGCAGGGAAGGTCTGAAGGTGGTTGTAGGCCATGTGCAGGACTCTCGGGTGAGAGAGAGAGAGAGAGAGAGAGAGAGAGTGAGAGAGATATATATAGAGAGAGAGTGATAGTGAGAGAGAGTGAGAGAGAGTGTGTGTGAGAGAGAGCGAGAGAGAGTGTGTGTGAGAGAGAGCGAGAGAGAGAGATAGAGAGAGAGATAGTGAGAGATATATATATATATATATAGAGAGAGAGATACCTTGCAGGGAAGGTCTGCAGGTGGTTGTAGGCCATGTGCAGGACTCTCAGGTGTGTGTGTCCGGTGAGCAGAGGCACACACTTGTCAGTCAGGTGGTTATTGGTCAAGTAGAGCTCCTGCAGGATGCTGTTACTCTCGTCTGATAGGCTGGAGGGTGGCAGACTCTCGAGCTTATTTGCCGAAGCATTCAGGCACCTTAAACTGAAGAACACACAACAAGTAAACATCGTGTAAACAACTCTGTACTTCTAACATTCGCCTTTTCCTATACAGACCTACAGTTCGTGTGCTTTACCAGTCTGGTGTGGGGAAGCAGTTACCGGTGTGTAAATATCTAATGTGTATGTTACCTGTTGGATTTGAGGAAGAGGTTGCATGGCAGCTCGACTAGCAGGTTGTGCTGAACGTCTAAAACCTCAACCACGGGCTTCTCCACTCGCTCAGGCAGACGCTGCAGACGGTTATGACCTGCCAGGACCTTCCTCAGACTGCTACTGCAGAACAACCTGCGGCCGAGAGAGAGAGAGAGAGAGAGAGAGAGACAGAGAGACAGAGAGACAGAGCGAGATCAGTGTAACCTTCTGAAAACTAATTTCCCACTGGAATGAGGTAGGAAGTTTGAGAGATGGAGGGCAAAAAGGACAGAACAGAGTCATAAGCTATGCCAGTGTGTGTGTGTGTGTGTGTGTGTGTGTGTTTCATGAAGGCCAGATGGAGATCAACACCAGACCTGGAACAGGACCACAGTCTCATGTGACTATTGCTTTTCTTCTCTCTCGTTGTACATTTTTATTTGTTTCTTACTTTTAATACTTTTGACACAAATTTAATTCAATTTCATTGAAACGAAATAAAATAAATAGTAAATAAAAATCCCCCCCTCCCCCGGCTAAGTGTCACCCACTTCTGGGAGAACCTGACTGCCACTTTGAGAAACACTTCATGGCTTTAAGAGACCCATCGAGATATAGATATAGATATATACATGGTGATGAAGTACGAGTTGGACGTACGAGTTACTCCTCTACTCCCCATCCCCTTATATCGCTCCAGTGTTTATTATGTAACACACCTGGGAAACAAGAAACCTGTCATTCGTGTGTTCCAATATTTTTGATCACGCGACAAATGGGTGGGTTGAAGCAAAAGGTGCCATGTTGTAAGTTGTTCAAAACGCATCTGAATGTAAATATGAGGAAATAAAAGCTGAGGGAACTGAAGATTACAGACCTATTATACAGAGAGAGAGAGGGGGGGGGGACAGAGAGAGACAGACAGAGAGAGAGGAAGAGACAGAGAGAGACAGACAGAAATAGAGGAAGAGAGTGAGAGAGAGAGAGAGGAAGAGAGTAAGAGAGAGAGGGGGGGGACAGAGAGAGACAGACAGAGAGAGAGGAAGAGACAGAGAGACAGACAGAAATAGAGGAAGAGAGTGAGAGAGAGAGAGAGAGGAAGAGAGTAAGAGAGAGAGGGGGGGAGACAGAGAGAGACAGACAGAGAGAGAGGAAGAGACAGAGAGAGACAGACAGAAATAGAGGAAGAGAGTGAGAGAGAGGAAGAGAGTAAGAGAGAGAGAGGGGGGAGACAGAGAGACACAGACAGAGAGAGAGGAAGAGACAGAGAGAGACAGACAGAGAGAGAGGAAGAGAGTAAGAGAGGAAGAGAGTGAGAGAGAGAGAGGAAGAGAGTGAGAGAGAGAGAGGAAGAGAGTAAGAGAGGAAGAGAGTGAGAGAGAGAGAGGAAGAGAGAGAGAGAGGAAGAGAGTAAGAGAGAGAGAGGAAGACACACACACATACGCACACACATGCGCGCGCACACACGCGTACACACGCACGCACACACACACGCGCACACACACACACGCGCGTACACACACACACGCGCACGCACACACACGCAAACGCATGCACACGCACGCACGCACACACACACACACGCACGCACACACACACACAGACACACACACACGCACGCACGCACACACACATTCTAGAGGGCAGGAGATGTTTCAGGAGGTCAGTGTCCTCAATGAAGCCTACAGCAAGGATTCATCATTCAGACACCATAAAACAGACCCTATGTGCATGTGTGTGTGAACACGTGCATGTGTGTGTGAACACGTGCATGTGAACACGTGCATGTGTGTGTGAACACGTGCATGTGTGTGTGAACACGTGCATGTGTGTGTGAACACGTGCATGTGTGTGTCACACTCACCACTGAGGCAGTTCTCTGATGTAGTTATGACTGACGTCCAGCACTTCCAGCTTCTTGCTGTCACTCAGCCACGCCGGTAACACCTCCAGACAATTCCTTCAGCCAATCAGAGTGCACGATTAACATTCCAAGCGTTACTCATCCATAACTAATTCACACCCCGTCATGACAGCACTTCCTGTTGCAGCACATCACGACGTGCTCGCTTCCGACATGCTCTTCTGGTACTCTTAAAGGAGCTATTGTACCTTTCAAGTCATTGGAAATGTGAGCGGTGTGTATCTTTAAAAGATATTAAATGTTCTTAAATCAGAAGAGCAGGGCTCTGACACAAATCTGTGTGTGAATATATATATATATATATACACACACACACACACACACACACACACACACACATACACATATAT
>JAFFST010055508.1:29114-45275 GCA_022414735.1 Noturus placidus
TAAGGGGGCAATCACTTTTTCTCACAGGGCCATGATGGTTTGGATTTTTTTTCACCTTTAATAATAAACACCTTCATTTACAAATTGCATTTTGTGTTTACTTGTGTTGTCCTTGACTATTGTTTAAATTGGTTTGATGTTCCGAAACACTTAAGTGTGACAAACATGCAAAGGAACAGGAAATGAGGAAGGGGGCAAACACTTTTTCACACCACTGTAGCTAATATATGATAATATACATATTCTATTAAGCCTAGCTCAATATCTAAGTGCCTTGTTTACAGGCTTACTCTTGTAGTCTTGTAAATGGTCTGCACTTATAGGACTTTTTTAAACTTAGTGGTTAAAAAGTAACACCATAGGATGTGTTACTTAATGAAGCGGTATTAAAACCATGCGATTTCCTTAACGTTCCGTTCTGCCGGAATGGAAACAGACTTATCGGACATTTTCAATTAGTATAAACAACTGAATTATTTTTATCTTTGCAAGCCTGTTATAGGATTACTCGGGACACTGTTGGGTTTCTGTGTGTAGAGTATCGTGACTCTGTGTTTAGCTGCTGGCGAACAGGGCGATGGGAAATTACACTGGTACAGTGATGACGCGTATTTCATAGTAAAACACTGCATACAACTGCCACAACAAAAAATTATAAGAATTGTGCTTTGTAGGGGGCACACTGTGGCTTAGTGGTTAGCATGTTCAAGAGTCAGGAGTTCGATTCCCACCGCTGCCCTGTTTGTGTAGTTTGTATGTTCTCCCCGTGCTGCGGGGGATTTCCTCTGGGTACTCCGGGTTTCCTCCCCCAGTCCAAAGACATGCATGGTAGGCTGATTAGCATATTGAAATTGTCCATAGTGTATGAATGGGTGTGTGAGTGTGTATGTGATTGTGCCCTGTGATGGACTGGCACCCTGTCCAGGGTGTACACCCCTCCTTGTGCCCGATGCTCCCTGGGACAGACTCTAGGTTCCCCGTGACCCTGAATTGTAAGCAGTATAGAAGATGGATGGATGGATGGTTGCCTAGTAGGCTAGGTAATGAAAAATTTATAAAAGAGAGAAAGAAAAACTACAAATTCTTAAGTCCCTGAATGTCTACATTCATATGAGCCATTAAACACTACTAACCATTTTTGGCCTCTGGTTAAAAAAAAATAAAAAAGAGTTAAAGGTCCTGAAGTGGTCTTGTATAATTGCTGACAATGCTACAAATAAAAAAATTACTTGAGAACCAATTCACTGCAGCACTGTAAGAACATTTATGGTTTAAAAAGTGAATTTATGGTTTACTGTAGTCTTATTGTTAATGCTCCGTTGTCCTGAACATTTTACTGGACACCTAGTGAAATACTTCTTGCAACAAAACACTGAGCTTCTGTTATCTTTCTGTTACTTATTAGGCTTCCTTGTTAAAACCTCGTTAGCTGACGAATCGAGCGAGTAGATTTCATCGTAGGATTTGATTGGCTAATATTTCATTAACTCCATCTAGTTTTAGCACAATAGAGAGTTAGCGCGCTAGCTAATCAAGCTAGCAAAACAAGCCGACTCCACGTAGTTTGATTTGAAGCAAAAAGGCCGAACAGATTGCCAGTGAAAATCACTTCGACTAAACTATTCTTCGTTCTACACGTGGACACTCGTGAGACGACGTCGATACACACATGGTATAAGATGGACAAGGTGGACAAGAGTGTGTTAAAAACAGCAGGTTTTCACGCAGCTGTTTTTGATAATTGTTAGCTGAGGGACTGCGTTAATGGAACTGTTTTTATGATAGGATTAGGTTTGCTAATATTTTATTTACTCCATCTAGTTTGCAAGATAGAGAATTAGCTTGCTAAGTGACACGTAACTAGCAAACAGAGTTTGAAGGAAGAAATAAAAAAAAAACAAGTGTGAGGTAGTTGATACACACTTCTAAGATGTGAAGAAAGTCAACAAGGGTGTGTTTAAAAAGATGCTGTAGATTTAATAGATCTAATGTGTTTAATAGATGCTGTGTCTATATGTTTGTCCAGGGTGTGTGTGTGTGTGTGTGTGTGTATGTGTGTGTAATAGTGATGTGTTGTTCATTTGGAACGAATCTTGAATATGACTCAGGAACAACGAGTTGCCTCAGAGAGTTCATTATTGACCGCGCATGCGCTGCAACATCCCCATAGGTTCTGTACAGGAAACAGAAATGATTCGTTCACGTCTCGAGTCTTCGGGTTCGAGTCGTTCGCTCGTCATGTCACAGCCCCACTGCATTCAGCCTATGGAGCGGTCACGGGATGAACGAACGACTCGAACCCGAAGACTTGACACGTGCTCTAATCTCTGTTTCCGGAGAACAGACATGACAAACGTGACGTGAGAAAAGAAAGAACGGCTCGGATCGGGACGTGAGGTGAACTAACGGACCGCATCGCCTGAAGACGCAGCTGAGCTATTAATGAATCATTTCTGTTTGTCATCATTCAGCCTTGGTTGCATTAACCTATAGTTGATTTTTTATTTCAAATGTGATCGTTTGCGTAAGTAAGTACTAGATGTGTTGGGGAATTTAATTTAACATGTTACATGTTAATTATACTCTGCTGAAATGAACGAAATGCCTCAAAAAAAAAAGATTCGTTCACTTTGCTGAACGAGCTTCAAAGAACCCAGTCAGTAAAATGATCCGAACTTCCCATTACTATTGTGTCACATGACCGACGTAGAACTTACATAATTTTGCATTACTTTTATCCGTTCAAATTCTAAATTGAAGTGTACGTTTATTAGATGATTGCTAGATGATTCACTACGTAGATATCACTGTATGCCTTAATTTGCTAATGTTTTATTTACTAAGATTGAGAGCTAGCATGCTAAACGCCTGAACTAGCAACTCGGACTAGCAAATGGATCTCTTTTTTTAAGTAAGAAGACCATACATAATTCAACTTCAGGTTTTTTTTTTTCCCCCTACCCACTGGACTCTGGATACACACCTGTAGGATGTGAGTAAATTCAATAAGGGTGTGTTAAGAACTAGCGAACATCCTTGGTGACTTGTCGCTTTCTCATGTACGACACCATCAGGGAGCGTATGCTTTTCTGACGAACGCACGCGATCCAGCGATGAGTAAACTCCTCATGTGAATACTACGTGAGCAGGAGCGTCAGCATGAAGCAGTACCAGCCGTTTAGTTCATGTCCTCAGGTCTTTAATACAGCATGAAAACTAGACATTATCACATTCCTCCTCTAAACACAGGGTTATGCTACGTCACTCCATGTCCTTAAAGGGTGTGGTAATTAGTTCTAGGTTAAAACCACTGCTAAGATGCATTACCAGTGTTGTGTATTACTAGATACTATAACCATGTTGTGTATTACTAGATTTACTAACAAATAGTACCTCAGAGTATCGGCTGATACCAAACACTGATCGGATCCTGATCCTCTTAATCACAGTGTGACTCTCTGTAATCCACTGTTGGCAAATTATACCATCGAACATCCTCGGCGCGATTGGTGACAAGTTGTGTCCTGTGTTCATGTGCAAGCTCTTACATTCTCGTCACTGTGTCAGTCGACACAACACGCAGCTCTTGGCATCAAATCAGTGAATCAGAAGACGTGTCAAATATAGTCACATTTATCTAGTATTTCCTAAGATTACAATAAACCAAATGTATATAAACTATTAAACCAAGCCAATCATTTCAAGCCATTCGTACTCATTTCAAGCTTGAAATAGTCTTGTTCTATTGGTAGATCTTTTTTTTTTTTTTTTTACTCATTTTAGACTTTTATTTTGAGAAAGAAGCAAAGTGATCTGCCAATAGAATGAGTGTCACGTTTCAAGGATGGGTTCAGAAGCAATCGCAGATAAGATAGAACGTTTTATTTAAACAAACAAACGAAACGAAGACAACGAAAACTAGGCAAAACACTGTGGAACAAAAACACGGGAACATGGAAGACGGAAGTGTAGTACAATGAAAGACAGAGAAACATTGCAAACAATGGCTATATATACACAAGTGTGCTCATTGCCAAACGTGAATCAGGTGCAGGTGGTCATGTGATATGCAGTGCAGTGCAGTGGCTGATGGGAAGTGGAGTCCAGAGTTTCCTGATTTATGACAATGAGAAAACTTGAAATCGAGTAGAAATATGTTTAATGATCTTATATTTGGTTTATTGTCATCTTATAATCAGAAATACTAGACATATTTGACTATATGAAGGGCGCTAACTTGCCATTGGGAGCAACTTGGGGTTCAGTGTCTTGCCCGAGGAGACTTTGGTATGTGGAGTCACATGGCCCGGGAATCGAACCGCTAACCCTACGATTAGTGGACAACCTGCTCTACCACCTGATCCACAACTGCCCGAAATGCCAACATCATTAATAAAACAAGGTAAAGTATTTAACAGCAACAACGATAGTAATAATAATAATAATAATAATAATAATAATAATACGTGTCAAATTTTACAAAATAGTAATTGGAATGGAAAAATAATAGATTGATCTAAATCTAAAAGATTGGCTCTAATGATTCCTTGGAGCAATCCTATATTAATTAATTAATTAATTGGACATTGTCTCAAAGCAGCTTTACAGAAATATCATTTTACATTTACAAGTGACTTACTAATGAGACACACTCACACACCAATGGTAGCAGAGCTGCATGCAAGGTGCTAGCTTGCCATCGGGGGCAACTTAGGGTTCAGTGTCTTGCCCAAGGACACTTCGGCATGGAATCACCCGGGCCGGGATTCGAACCACCAACCCCACGATTAGTGGATTAGTGGACAACCCGCTCTACCGACTGAGCCACAGCCGCCCTATATAACGTGTAGCCCGACGTTTCTTCAGTTCCCCAACCACAACTTTAATTCTTACCTGAAATTAATTCCCACTGACTGTTTGCCTCGCAAAAAAAATGGAAGAAAACAACCATGATTTTATCTTATCCTGTCATCTCCAACCGCTCAATAAAGGATTATAGCGATCTATGAAGAGAAACGAATGCTTGGAAGGAGTTAGCTTACTTTGCTAATCTGTCAATGAAGCACAGCATATAAATCACGCGACCAATTTTTACACCGGTTAGGGCATTATTTAATTTGCGTTTAACTAGTTAGCTTTAAAATCTACACTATTTGGCCAAAAGTATGTGGACACCCGAGCTGTGTAGAATTGTATAGAACGTCCTTGTGTGCTGTAGCTTTACAATTTCCCTTCACTGGATCTCAAACCTGTTCCTGCTCCCTTTGTACAAAGTGAGCTCCATGGGATTATAACAGCAAATGAGGAATAAAGCTGGAATGGGAAGTTCAACAAGCACATAAGGGTGTGCTGGTTAGGGGTGCAGAAATATTTAGCCATGTCGTGTGTGTATATGACTAAATTGTACAGGTCACCAAGAAGTGACAGCAGCAGCAGTAGATAATTACTTGTTTCTTGCTAATATGAATGTACGGTAAGCGAACATCTGACTACACCGAACACATTTAACTGTTAATGTTTTATCCCAGTATATCGTGTGTAAATATAATGAGTGAGGATACAACTGAACACCGTATCTGAAGTTTCCCCATGGTCCAGCTAATGTTCTCTGATTAGATAGCTAAGAATAGCTAACACAGACTGCAAAGAGCCTCAGTCCGCCCCGGATTTTAGCCATCCCAGATTGCACAGAGCCTTGTTTAACAGCTGAGGTGAAGGTACTAGATTACGATTAGACGGGTTTTTCTCTCAGGACGTCACAAATGCACACAATGACACACACTGCTGCTGCTTTTAGATAATCCTATCTGTTGAGAGAGGCATCGGACATTAGAATTAAAGACCTGGAGGATAAGCCTGGCGTCCTGATCGTGAACGTTTGATCATTCTACACTTACATCAAGCATTCAGTTTCTAAAACGACAAGATATTGAGCAAGATATTGTTCCATGTGTGGTCTAGCAGTAGTCGGGAGACTTGGGAGTATATGGAAATCGAGCCATTCTTTGCTCCGGTCTCAGTTGGCTAAAAACACACACAATCCTAAAATAGACTGACCGCCATTGTTTGGGGAGAGACTTGCCATTAAGGCTATTTGCTTCATTGACTATTGTTCATTGAAAAGGTAAAACAAGCCCCGCTGTATTTTAACCGTTCACTATTCAAACGTGGAGTCCGATGTCATTTAATTAACCGTGACTGCTGTTTTTCTTCTCAGACTGCAAGTCTTGGTCGCAAATACGTCTTTGATACCTTTCTCCAAGCTCGTTCCTGCATCGCATAATCTCCTTTGTGGTCAAACAGGCTGTAATTCTGCACCCGCTCGGCAATGAGACTGTTTACGCCTTCAGACAAAGCCCGTATTATAGCTTCAATGTCGCAAAGATTTCTCTCTCGGAGCAGATTTGTAGGGCACATCCTGAGGTTAAGAGCCAAACGTCAGCACTTAAGAGTTGCTTTTTTATAGCCTGATAAATGGCTGCTTTTCAAGTGGTCAACAACACAGCTGTATGAGTCACCATCGCTAATGTGCTGCTGACTAAGGGTCATCAATGTCTCTGACCGACGGACTGATTCTCTGCTGTTGAGATGTGAGTGTCATCTCAGATGAGAAATTCATAAATCTGACATTTTGGGAAGAAAATGTTTTATTTATCATAAACACGGTAACTACAAATTAATGTTATTAATATTTCAAAACTGCATTTATTCATTTAGCAGACACTTTTATCCAAAGCGACTTACAAATGAGACACACTCACACACCAATGGTAGCAGAGCTGCATGCAAGGTGCTAGCTTGCCATCGGGGGCAACTTAGGGTTCAGTGTCTTGCCCAAGGACACTTCGGCATGGGATCACCCGGGCCGGGATTCGAACCACCAACCCTACGATTAGTGGATTAGTGGAGAACCCGCTCTACCGACTGAGCCACAGCCGCCACACTAATTAGTTCATCAAAGATATGTAGTTCTAAAGGCAGGCTAGCTGGGTTAAACATTTCAGTTATCTATAATTCTACTTATATAATATAACATAGCATTTATAGCTCTGATGGTATTTTAGGCGTAATCACTAATTCTATATGTACTATAATATGCGTTTTCCTAGCTAAAGTTAGACCGTTTACTAGAAATTTTAGGTACTTTTCGAGAAAAATATTCTAGTGTTTGAACTCAGTAAGTGGAGTTATAAACTAGCTTATTTTATATACTAGCATTTCTAAGTATACTTAGAAAGAAGTATACTAGGTTTTTAAAAATATATATGTACTAGTATTTCTAAGTGTTACTGGAGAGAGGTATGTTAAACATATATACTATTTATAAGATTTATAAGTATTTTTGGACAGAAATATACTAGTTTACTTTTGATATACTAACATTTCTATGAATTCTTGGACAGAAGTCCACTACTTTATTTTAGATATGCAGTACTAGCATTTGTGATTGATTGATTTATTTATTAGTTGTTGTTTTTTGTTTTTTTTTTTACAGAAAAATATTAATTTATTTTATATACTAGCATTTATAATTATTTTGGACAAAACCGTGCTAGTTTAATTTTGACATACTAGTATTTATAAATGTACTTTGATTGAAATATACTAGTGTACACTCGATATAGTAGTATTTATTAGATTTTTGACAATACTGTGCTGGTTTACTTGTTATATACTAGAATAAGTGTACTTGGAGAGAAATATACTAGTTTACTTTTGATAAACTAGTATTTATAAGTGTACTTGAAGAGAAATATATTGGTTTACTTTTAATGTACTAATATCTTTAAGTATACTTGGAGAGAAATAGTTTGCTTTAGATATACTAGCATTTTTAAGTTTCCTTGGTGTGTAGTACAATGTATACTTCTTAAACCTTTAGTTTACTTTTAGATGAGCTAGTGAGCATTCATTTATGAAACTGATTTCTGAGTATACTAAATACTCAGTTCGACTTTTATTACTTTGAGAGAAATTACCTAGGTTACCTGAGTTCTATGGATTATATAAAGTGCTTAGGAAATAATTTTTTTTGTCATGAATTTTAGCTAGGTTTTATTTTGATTTTGACATGGACAAATTTGTATAACTTCTTTTGTTCACAGCAGATGATTTGAACTTGACCTGAAGCCAATAATAAAAATAATTGGGGCGGGTGTGGATCAGGTGGTAGAGCGGGTTGTCCACTAATCGTAGGGTTGGTGGTTCGATTCCTGGCCCTCATGACTCCACATACCGAAGTCTCCTTGGACAAGACACTGAACCCCAAGTTGCTCCCGATGGCAAGTTAGCGCCTTGCTCTGCTACCATTGGTGTGTGTGTGTGTGTGTGTGTGTGTGAATGGGTGAATGAGACACAGTGTAAAGCGCTTTGGATAAAAGCACTATATAAGTGCGCCATTTACCATTTAATTTCCCATTTCCTCATACTTGGCTTTATTTTGTATCACAAATCACCATCACGACCGCAAGATTGGACTAGCCACTTCTTATCACTGGGTTCTTTTATATCAGTGCTCCAGGTCTACGTTATTTCTGAGGAACTCTTGGTGTTTTTCGAGGAGCTTCCTCAAGAATATTGCATTTCTAAGTGTCAGGACATCTCTTAGATTGAGGACACGAGTCTGGCTTGGTGTGTTAGATCTTTTCTTTGGTCAGGAACGTAAGATGGGGCAGGTTCAGACTCATCTGGCCCACCGCATACATGCAGTCTTTCTTTCATGTTCCCCCTTTCCTTGTTCCTCTTCATCCGCTCCCTTTGGTTTCTCCGTATTCTGATTGTTCAGCTAAAATGGTTGAAGACTTATGGTGCAATGAAGAAGAGTCATTAAGGATTGAATTGATGTGAAATTGAGCTAACGTAAACAGTTTGTTGGCACCAGATAGAAGAGATCCATTTGTTTTCACTGTGTGTAATATTTAAAGGAAATAAATATGAAACGAGTAGGAAAGTCAAAGGTCGAGTTTAACTGTATAATAAGTTCGCTTGTTTTAACATGAGGAAAATGAATGGGCGGCTGTGGCTCAGTCGGTAGAGCGGGTTGTCCACTAATCCACTAATCGTAGGGTTGGTGGTTGGAATCCCGGCCCGGGTGATCCCATGCCGAAGTGTCCTTGGGCAAGACACTGAACCCTAAGTTGCCCCCGATGGCAAGCTAGCACCTTGCATGCAGCTCTGCTACCATTGGTGTGTGAGTGTGCATTTGTAAGTCGCTTTGGATAAAAGCGTCTGCTAAATGAATAAATGTAAATGTAATGAACAATAGTGGAAGAATAATGTATCAACACTTGGTTATATTTTCCTGTTTGAATCTTTGGACAGGGTTGTACTCGATGCATGCAGATGCAGAAGCTTTTTTTTACACCTGGAATACTACTCGTGATGTCCACTGGGAGCAGACCAGAGCCAGAACATACATCACCAGTGCTGGAATATCATCTCTGACCACTTCCTGTTGTGATTTTGCGCAACAGGATAAACAGTGAAGAAGGCACCTGATCCATCTCGTCCTACCTGCTGGAGGTCCAGGTGGAGTGTGTTTCACGCTGGATAATGTGTTTCGTGTTGTACAACATTGTGTGTGGAGGAAAAAAAGAATGGGAAAAATGACAAATGTGCAGAGTTTAGTTGATTCTTGTGGTTCTCAAGTCGCAAAATCAACTTTTAAACACCACTTTAATAACAGCACTCTGTTTTAAAGTGTTGCAAGAAAGTTGTGTGTTGCTGGTGTTGTGGTTAATTTTGGGGGCATGCATTATTAATGCACCAAATTAACACTGTATACACATGGCAGTCACCTTGCGTGCTTACTCGCATGCCTAGTTGGATTAACAGGTCCCTTCTGAAAACATTCGTCAGGACTCAGGCTTAGCCAGCGCTAATGCCTTCTGAGTATTCAGTCCAATCTGATAATGCCGGTGACTGAAGGTGTTCCAGGCGGTGTGAATGGCTCTCCTTGCCACGACGAGCCTCACTTTCGCAAAGCGACAGAAGGAGATGAAGAGTGTTTTTCCCACTCCATATTCAGATCACATCACATTTTTTTTAACGGTATCTGGAATATGTTTATAGCTAGGGCTGCACAATACAATATATCTCATTCAATCAGTACTGCTATATTGCCATTCTGATACTGGACTGTTGAGGATTCCACATATGAGCGTTTATATCTGGAAGAATCGCAACACTTCCTGATTCAACACAAAGGCTTGGTTAAAATAACACAGCCTGATCGTAAACCATGTCATATCAAGGGGTTCGTATCGTGTGTCTCAAGTCCCCAGAAAATTCTGTTTAAAATGATGTGTTAAAAATGACATCATAACTGTGTTAGGCTCCAGGTTCCCCCGTGACCCTGAGAAGGAGTAAGCGGTTGAAGATGGATGGATGGATGGATCATAACTGTGTTGGAAATGTTATACAGGCTTTACGTGAAAAAAAAAAACCATGGTGAAGAACTAACTAATTTCACAAAAGAGGCCATTTGACTGACATTGCAAAATGACCATCCATGTTTATCTGCCACTAACCAGTTTAAACGAAATTCTCAGAAGAAAGGATGTCATGGACATTTTACGCTGTTTATGATTTTGAATCGATCCAAACACGTATCAGGGTCACAGCAAGGTCACATTTCTGAAATAGTTGTTCTTCGATAGCTTTCTTCCTGCTGAGGCATTCAAATTAGCAAGAAGAAGGACTAGACTTGTTGGCGGCGGATACATCTCTGTCAGCGCCGTTGGCATCGAGTTCTACTCGTTTCAATCCAGTGATTATATCTTGTTCTGAAAGAAGCTCATTGTGTTGCTCCATTTGTCCCGGTGCACAGAAGTATGTATCTACAGATGTGTGGAGAGCCAATCAGATTCCAGCCTTGAAGATTCTGAAGCTTGTGGCCAGAGAAGTGTACAAATGCTCACAAAACTACATATTGTGTGATGCTCTGTCCAGAAATCAGGAACAAGCGCTAGTTATAGATCTTCTTCTAGGGCAGTGGTTCCCAAACTTTTCCAGGGTAAGGCCCCCCAAATGGCATTAACATTTGACCGAGGCCCCCCTTTTGCAAGATGTCTTTAAAACACATTAAAAATACAGACTTCTGAATATATCCCCCTTTTAATTAATAATTACATCTTACATCTTTACGTTACATTACATTAGGAATTGATTTTGTGTGTATGTGTGTAGTTGTCTGAGAGAATTTATTTTTCACACCAAATTGTTGAGGCCCCCCAGGCGACCAAATTGTTGAGGCCACTTTGAAAACCACTGCTCTGGGGTACTGTTAGATCCGGTTGGTACATCCTGTTCCATCTTCAGTACTTTGTGCAGTGGAAAAACTCCCTGAGAGAACAGGTCCGCCTTTCTGTTTACACTCCTGTTTAGAATGAAGTGCTTTCCACCAGCATTGTGCCATTGGATCCTGTGGATGAACAAACACGACTAAATGCGAGAGGATGAGATCACCGGCATTGCAGAACAACAGCTTCGCACGGAAGGTTTTATTATGCTAACGATTATAGTGCGTAATATGTTTATAAAGCCGTTTTCTCGAAATAGTGGTCAGTTTAGGTGCAGAATTACAAAGCACCGAAAAAACCGCCTGAATACGCAAAACAAAAGCCACGTTTCACATATATAATGCATATAATCCCGCATCCACGAACGAGGAGAACAGGTCCTGCCACACCAGCATATATAATGGCATGCTTTCTAAACAAAGGGGCCGAGAAAGTTAGATAAGAGTAATCCGAGACACTTGTCGGCACAGGGAAGTTTCTCAGGGAATTTTTCCAAGCCGAGGGCGACGGTAGTTCTGTGAGATCAGTGCGAGAGCAGAACATTTAGAGGCTGGTGTTCGGAAACATTGCTGAAGCAGGAGAGCAGCAGGTGTAAGGGGACGACAGAAAGAGAGAGAAGCAGGAGGTCAGACAGACGACACATCTGCTTCAGGTAAACACACTCTCATATTCAGTATTAAAATGAAAAATCAACAAATATGAGCTTGCTAATGGGAACTTAATATATAAAGCTCTTTTTATACAAACTTTGTATTTAAACAATAGTGTGTACATAAGAAGAAAGATTTGTACATTAATACGTTAATTTTGGGGACTAATAATCTAATTAAATAATCCAGGAGGAAAATAATGTGATAATATATATTATCACGATATAATTAATATTAATTGTGATACCACGTTTTGTGTTAAAGCTGTTTCGCTCCTTTAGATGAGGATAAGTAGGTACATGAATACTTTACACTTTAAGTAAGGAAGTGTCTGCGTATCTCTTAAGTCCTGTATAAATCATGTATTGGTTTGTTGGAGTACACAGAGCTCCTGAAGTCGTATTTATTTACTCCCGTTGTGTTCACTTCCAAAGCGGAGAGAATGGATGTGAAGTTGTTTCGGGAAACTGATTTGCAATTGAAATCAGTTTCACGAACGCTGTGTCTCTGACACGGATGCCAGACTACAGCGCGATGCTTGTTTACTTGTTTACATGAATGATCCGAACTCATGTGACGTGTGAGTCAGGGGTCATTCATAAGCACGAGTGTAAAAACATGTACTGTAAGAAATCCCCTGAAGTTCAAGTGCTATTAATGTGACAGTTAAACAAGCTTAACGTCACTGAGGCACAGTGTGTGTGTGTATGTGTGCATGTGTGTGTGTGTGTGTGTTTTTGTATCTGACCGTGTGACCTTTCAGGGAAAATCACAAATGCATGCACTGTAACGTTGTACATAAGTAATATGTATAACGCGATGCAAGTTCGAAAATTGCAAGCTCCTGCGAAATATTTCTCTGCGATCACATAATCCTGAGGGACCGAATCATCCCTATCTGACCAATCAGAATCGAGGATTCAGAAGTGATGAGGTATAAAGGTGTATCGCAGTGTATACCTGTGTGTAAAACATTATATGTAATATATGAGAGCTGGATGAACACGAGAAGTGTGGATATAAATCTAGTGTTCTGAATACGATGTGTCGGAACAGGGCCTTGGACATGGATTTTAGAGCTGTGATGGTTACATGAATTTTTTTTTTATTATTTAAATCAAAATTTTGAGATCAAATTGTCTGGAAAATGTGAAATTTTGCCTGCAAAAAGTGCACACAGTTTAAAGTTAAAATTTAAAATTAAGTTTATTATTATTATTATTATTATTATTATTATTACCGTATTTTCCGCACTATAAGGCGCACCTAAAAGCCTTAAATTTTCTCAAAAATCGGCCGTGCGCCTTATATGTGGACTGAGTTCCAAAATCTGTAAAAATGTTGTGCGACTTTGGTTGGCGTAAAAACCGTATGCGCCTTATAACACGGTGCGCCTTATGTATTGGTCAAGTACAGAAATCGACCCCGTAATTGAGACTGCGCCTTATAGTGCGGAAAATACGGTATTATTATTATTGATCTTGATAAACCACTCAATCAGAAAATACTGAATCGATAAATAAATGAGGAAATGAATCGTTTAATTAATTGATTTTAGTTCATTACCAGTATAAAATGCTTTAATATTGAGTTAATGTTATGTGCTATACGAGTGCAGGCCCTCAGTAAAAAGCTTTTGCTATATATAATAAACATTAACTAATAACTAAAAGGAAAACAAAGAAAATCAGTCCGAAGTCATTAGTACGATGTCGTATTGATAGTATTACCGAAGCCTCTAGTCTTTCATATTTGATTTGTGCGATATGAATCACACATCACCTCACTGTGATCAGGATCATACGATCGATTAAAGTCTAATTCACAAACTACATTAACTTTTACTATGTTAACATACTAACCCTAATCATTTGTTGTACTCTTTGTTACTGGATAATAAGGGTTTAGGGTTAAAAATGCCTTAACAGGAAAAGGTTAAAAATTTGTATTTGTGTAGTCATATTAATGATTAGCGTTAGCATTAGTATAACAAGTAGTTTTTATGTGTAAGAGCCAATCTGGTACTTTAGTTCCTGTCTGCTGTGCTTATCTCAGCTGTACAGCTCGTATTAATGATTATCCCAGCTGTAATTTGAGGAATGCCATTTTTCCCCCTCACTTATCTCACTCTCTAGCCATAAAGAATGCAACTCTCCACTCCGGGCTTTCCAGACCCAGTGGGAAAGAGAGACAGACATTTACTTATTTCTGTAACATTTTGAGTTTCAGTTCTTGCAAACATTTGCTAAGCTAGCCGGATGTTATGAGATTTGTATGACTGAACATATCCAGACCTGATTGGTTGGGAGTTCAGACCTGATTGGTTGGGAGTTTGCTTGACTGAACATATGGAGACCTGATTGGTTGGGAGTTCAGACCTGATTGGTTGGGACTTTGCTTGACTGAACATATCGAGACCTGATTGGTTGGGAGTTCAGACCTGATTGGTTGGGAGTTCGCTTGACTGAACATACCGAGACCTGATTGGTTGGGAGTTCGCTTGACTGAACATACCGAGACCTGATTGGTTGGGAGTTCGTGTTTGCTTGACTGAACATATCGAGACCTGATTGGTTGGGTGTTCGCGTTCGCTTGACTGAACATATCGAGACCTGATTGGTTGGGTGTTTGCTTGACTGAACATATCGAGACCTGATTGGTTGGGTGTTCGCGTTCGCTTGACTGAACATATCGAGACCTGATTGGTTGGATGTTCGCGTTCGCTTGACTGAACATATCGAGACCTGATTGGTTGGATGTTCGCGTTCGCTTGACTGAACATATCGAGACCTGATTGGTTGGGAGTTTGCTTGACTGAACATATCGAGACCTGATTGGTTGGGAGTTTGCTTGACTGAACATATCGAGACCTGATTGGTTGGGAGTTTGCTTGACTGAACATATCGAGACCTGATTGGTTGGGAGTTTGCTTGACTGAACATATCGAGACCTGATTGGTTGGGAGTTTGCTTGACTGAACATATCGAGACCTGATTGGTTGGGAGTTTGCTTGACTGAACATATCGAGACCTGATTGGTTGGGAGTTTGCTTGACTGAACATATCGAGACCTGATTGGTTGGGAGTTTGCTTGACTGAACATATCGAGACCTGATTGGTTGGGAGTTTGCTTGACTGAACATATCGAGACCTGATTGGTTGGGAGTTTGCTTGACTGAACATATCGAGACTTGAGTCTGCTGCTAAATATACTGTCCATTCTATTTTCATTAATACTGCACACATACATCTGTCTTATTATTATTTTTGGACGTGCATAATCAATGCGCTGAATAGATGCAGGATACAAGTGGCAGCCATCTAACATAGATGTACACATAGTTCATGTAAAAAGCAAGTACACCCCAGGCTTTACTGAGAAGCATGAACACGTGGTTTGTAGGCTTTGTTCAGGACAACGCCGTGAATCCAAGTCTGACCGGATGACACTCAGAATGATTGAAAGTGCGATGAAGTTTCAAAGCCTTAACTACTTAAACTTCCAAGAGCCGTCCACAGATCCAGACTCATATTCTCTGCACACCGTCCCTTTTTCCTTTTAGAGTTATGAGTTTAGAGTCCTGTGCCTGGGCTCGAGCTGCATTTAATGAGGTTCGGCGTCAGCTTCGTGATGTTGAGGGCGCTCGGTATGGAATACTTCACCCAGCTCGGCTTCACATTACACATAACGGTGTCCAGAAGGACTTTATTTCAGCGGAGGAAGCAGGAGAATATGTGAAACTCTTGATATCAGGATGAAGTGTATCACCTGCACAGCGGAGTGTTCTTTTTATTTTTAATTTTTTTTAAGTTAAAGTTAAGGACATTATATGTGTTATTGTGCGCAGACTGTGTATCAGATTTTAAGTCAGTAGGGGATTTCTCTCTTACTGAAATCTTTAGTTTTGGTAAGGGTTGGTTAGTTCAACGTTCTTTCCGAGTGGTTGTCTCAGTGTGGACAACTTTATTTGTAGAGGGATACACTGCTGTCTCCTTTGGGTTCTGGAGACTTTGGGTGTTTTTATGTTTAAGGGTTTTTGGGGGGAGGGGAAATCACTCCGGCTCTAATTAAAGCGCTATATATAAATTGATAATTGACTATTTCTATCCCTATGGTTTACTTTATTAGATGGTTGGTAGTGATTTTGATCCCAGCACGGCGAGGACAGGCATTTTGAGATTTTTAAGATTTTAAGATCTAATAAATAGATC
>JAFFST010055508.1:45449-67564 GCA_022414735.1 Noturus placidus
GGTTAAAAGATTCTGTATGGATTTGTGAAAATGAATCATATGTAATTAAATCACATGTACATGAATCATAAGTAAATTCATCATATGTAAACTGTTATCGGGGTAAAGAAAAATATTGATTCTGTATTGATATATCTTGTTGTACTCTGAAAAGTGTATGAGAATCAATAAAAAATTGTTATAAAGCAGAGTCCTGTGCCTGAGATCCGTGATCATTACTCCTGTCAGGTCAGTTATCAGTTATTAGCGCCTTCTCAGTTATCTTAAGAGCAATGATATAGTCATTAACAGACGCTGAGCGTGCGTGTGTGTGTGTGTGTGTGTGTGTGTGTGTGTGTGCTTTCCTCATATATGCCTTAAATCAGTTTTCTGTTTAAACACGATATACTAGGCATGCAGTGTGTAAACACGGGTGTCTGGAAAACTTACTCAAAAACACGGTCCATTTCATCAGACTTGATGTGCGCAGTGATGGATGTGCCGTGTAGCTGCCAGGACTTTACTTTGCTAAAGTGTGAGATGATGTAGAGGGATAAGAGCTCTTGTGCTGTGGTCTGCATTTGAGTAATGAAGCACTGCTCCTGTCCAGACTTCTCAGCACGTTAATTAGAAAAGTGGCGGTGCATTTCATGATGGAACCTTTCAGACCACCGCTGGGGAAATTTGATAATGCCATTTTTACAGTGAAGTTTGAGACTGACCCCAGAGCCACAGCCGGTCATTGTGGACCTTTTCATTTCATCATCAAAGTGTTATTTGTGTGTATTTGTAAAGAGGGGGAAGGGGTAGATAGCTTGTCCTGTGGCTGGTGCATTGCTCACAATATCGTTGTTTTTTTTTTTAAATCTCTTGGTATTGTTGGTTTTGGACTAATATATTGTTTATTGGATGATATCTATCTATGTGCGGTTGTGCTGAACGTGTGGATATATAACATGAGATGATCACAGAAAACCTTAACATGCAGATCTGAAAGCCACTGGATAATACTGAAAGCAGCTAAAATTATAGCTGTGTGTGTGTGTGTGTGTGTGTGTGTGTGTGTGTGTGTGTGTGTGTCTTTGGTGGTGATTGGTGACATGGTCATGGATTTAATGTGTTGAAACAGCACCAGTGTTCCTCAGGGTCCTGGCAGGAGCATGTTCGCTGTTAAAAGGTTTAATGCTTTCAGGGTGGCCTTGTCATGCTCAAATCAGCGTGTACACACAAACTCTGTCTCACACACACACAGACACACACACACACACTCCTATTAAAGGTGCTGTATTATAAGGAGATTCCAGACCTAGAGAGAACTAGAGATTTATATCGTAATATAGTATATTAATATCATATCATCAGATGTCAAATGAATTGGGTGTTAAATTATATATATATATATTTTTTAATACATCAGTTTTTCTTTTTTATATATATATTCAGATTTATTTTGTAAATGTTGAACAAATCCAAATTGTTGTTTTGCTATATCAGCGCAAATGCCAGTGTATCTGATTGGAAATCTAATCACATAACTCAACACTCCTATAATATTACTACTACTACTAATCTCCGATGGAATGTAACCATGACAACAATCATTAAATACCAGTTTTAACAACGATCATATAATGCTAGCCTATTAGTATATGTCGGGATTTGACAAGTAAGGAATAGAACACCCGTGGGCATGCTGTTACAGGAAAATGATCCACGATGCAGTGGTGTGATGTGGCCCGACGTGACCCGGAGTTGCTATCGTCACCCTGAGGTTGAATATTTTCTTGATTATTAACAGTACATCACAAACGTGGTTTATTCTACTTATACCGTAGCCGTTTGTCATAGTGCTGGGATACTGATCAGAAGGTCGGGGGGCGTGTAGAGCCCTTGAGCAAGGTATGTAACCCTATCATGGCTGACCCGGCGCTCTGACCCTAAACAAGCCGGGACAAGTGAAAACAAGGCCTGTGCTGTACTGTAAAGTACGTGTGACCAAATAAAGGCTTCCTACGTCTTTCTTCGTCTTTGGAGTGAAGCAAGTCCGTTCCTGTTCTCACTAACGTTAAAGCAGGGAATTGACTCGGGTGCGCATACTCGTAAGCTGCTCATATGTTCCTGTTGACACAACTTTTAGTCTATATAGTACACAGTTCTGGAGAAAGGATTTATAATGGCAATATACGGTGTCATGGTTTTGGGTCTGGTTCCTCCGAAGGTATCCTTTGCCCCCGTCGCCTCCGGCTTACACGAGAAGCGTCCTGATAACAGAACCTAACAGACTTTACGTCAGAGCATGCTTTATATTAATCAGCACTCTTTCTTGGCAGTTATCCCTTGTACGATCAGCAGGAATGTTGATGTACTCTTGGCCTCTTCAGAAATACCGTCTCAGTACCAGCATTCTGTTCAGAAGCAGGCTAGGTTTAGTACCGTGTGTGGGAGTGGTTGTTGGTTTGTTTGTTTTTTTCAGTATTGTATTGCGATTATATCAGCACATACCTAGTCAGTCCTGTGTGATTATCTGGAAAAATAATCCGGCCCACATGTAGCGCGTGTGATTGTTCAGGTTCAGTGTAAAGACACTAACCCATACAGACAGTCTGTCATAACAGCTACGAGATCTACATCGATTAAAGCCTGACATCTGTCGTGTTCTTGAATAAGCAGCTCTTGTTGTAGGGACACGAATAGAGACGGAGGAGCAGCGAAACCACTCGTGCCGAGTATCGCCGTCATGACCTTGCTAGTTCTAGTGGGAGATATGACAGCAACACAATGAAACTCGACCAGACGTGTAAGCTGCGTTAAGCCAGAGTATGAGGATACAACACCGAGCCCAAGTTTAACCCTTTCAGGTACTGTATAGTGTTCACACTTATGCACAGACGATTTAAGGCTGTTTTTAGGAAAATATAAGATGTACATCGCCTCCAAATCACCCGAGATCTTTACTCTAATTAACATAAATGATTTCGGTCACTGTCTGGACTATATCTTCTCTCTTTATAGACTCTACACAAAAACCCTACGTAAGTAAATAAATAAATAAATACCTTGTGCAGTGAACACTTTAGCTTTTATTATTATTATTATTATTATTATTATTATTATTAAACTAAACTAAGGTTAAAAAAAGATAGATTTTTATCTTTCGAATAACTTTTCTTTCTATATTTCATTAATAAATGATATTTTCTAGCATTTAAATATCTATTAAATTTTGTTTTGATTAATTATTTGGATGGACAAGTCGAGTCACTTTTATTTTATTTAAGGGATATTTAGAAAATTGTAAGTAATAATTTTTTAAAAAACCTGGAACAAAAACTTTTTTTTGTTTGTTATTTTTATTGTTCTGGAAGGGATACTATTTCATTTTTACCCCAATTCGGTCGTGTGTTAGTTCCTAGACAGCTGCAGCATTGTCGTGAATCAGCATCTCTCGATATTAGGGTGAAGACTTTTCGGTTGCTCCACTCGGGCAGGATTACACTAGCTAACTGACCAGAAATTGTATCTGGAGATTATCCCAAATCCCAAACTGGACAGTGTAGCATTTCTCCATCGCTGGCTGTTGGTGTCTGGACGAGGAAGCTTCATTTCTGTCATTTTGACCATCATCGTATGAATGAAGACTGAGGTTCCAGGAACTTTTTGTAAATATAAAACTTCATTCTTAAAATATAAGTAGGGTTCTGTGTAGAATGTTAAGGGGGGGAATAGACAAATGTTTCAGGAAAAAAAAAAGTTCAAAGTAGTTAGAATTTATTTTTAGAAATTGGTGGTGGACATGATCTAGATGAGGGATTCCCAAACTTTTCCAGGGTAAGGCCCCCAAATGGCATTGTCATTTGACCGAGGCCCCCCTTTTGCAAGACTTGTTGGCGGCGGATACATCTCTGTCAGCGCCGTTGGCATCGAGTTCTACTCGTTTCAATCCAGGGATTATATCTTGTTCTGAAAGAAGCTCATTGTGTTGCTCCATTTGTCCCGGTGCACAGAAGTATGTATCTACAGATGTGTGGAGAGCCAATCAGATTCCAGCCTTGAAGATATTGAAGCTTGTGGCCAGAGAAGTGTACAAATGCTCACAAAACTACATATTGTGTGATGCTCTGTCCAGAAATCAGGAACAAGCGCTAGTTCTAGATCTTCTTCTAGGGCAGGGGTTCCCAAACTTTTCCAGGGCAAGGCCCCCCAATTGGCATTAGCATTTGATCGAGGCCCCCCTTTTGCAAGATGTCTTTAAAACACATTAAAAATACAGACTTCTGAATATATCCCCCTGTTATTAATAATTACATCTTACATATTTACATTACATTAGGAATTGATTGTGTGTGTCTGGTTGTCTGAGAGTGAGAATTTATTTTTCACACCAAATTGTTGAGGCCCCCCTAGCGCCCCCTGGTGGCCCCCACCCCCACTTTGAAAACCACTAATCTACACCTTTTGTAAACTGAATTATTTATTTACTGTATTTTCCGCACTATAAGGCGCACCTAAAAGCCTTAAATTTTCTCAAAAATCAGCCGTGCGCCTAATAATCCGCCTTATGTATGGACTTAGTTCCAAAATCTGTAAAAAATGTTGTGCGACTGGTTGGCGTAACAACCGTATGCGCATTATGTACTGGTCAAGTACAGAAATAGACACCGTAATTGAGACTGCGTCTTATAATCCGCCTTATAGTGCGGAAAATACGGTATTTATTTATTTATTTTGAGTTACATATACATCTCTGTGTTTTGGCAAACCGTTAACAACCCAGAAGGGACGACCCACTGGCGCATGGCTCATGCGTTTGTTTAGTCCTGAAGAATCCATTCTAGGATTCATATCTTCAGCATGTTTTCAGTTTCCCCGTGACATCAATCAATCATCTGATGTCTCACTGGCCTGGAAAGCCTTTTCTTTGCAGTGTCGGCTCGGCACTCCATGTCATTTGCCACGTCAAACGCACTACAGCCGATCAATCCCAGTGGTCTCGGGTCAACAAATCAGCCTGGGCGGAGCTGTCGGCTGATTGACGAGCACCGTTTGCAACAATGAGGCAATGACTTGAAGTGTTGTTTTCTTAGGGAACTGTGTAAAGACCTGAGAGCTCTAATGTCTAAGGGCGTGCATCATGTCTTCTGTGGCATTTTGGGGTTTTTTGTTTTCAATAGACGTACCAATCAGTGAAGGTTTCACTAAGCTTGAGGCTAGATTTCCAGCGAAGTCATTTATTTCAGAAAGGAAACATCATCATGTAAAACCATACCAGGAAGTAAACATGGTGATATTTTTAGAAGAATATGACACCAGTAGACTGTGAAGCAACTCCGGGCGGCAGGTTTTAACTCGTTCTTTGGAAGCAGGTATGGAATTTGATTGGCTTCAAGCGCCACTAAACGTCAGACGCCTCTCATGCATTCGGCCAGAGATGTCTAGAATCTCCTTGTGATCGTGATACTTCTCATGAAGCAAGTTTGTCGCACCAACCAAATTCTTTGCATGTTTGTTTGTTTGAGAAAGGCCTACTGAACTGAGGAATTCGTTTCCCTAAAGTGACCTACAAGTACAGCTCGGAGCTCTTAAAGGAGCTGGGTGCAGGAAGTTTTATCAGCTGATCAGAAAAAGTGCAGACGTTGATCTTTAACAAACGAAAACGCTACACGAGTTAATCTCTAATCAGATTTCTTTCTAAGTACCTAATGTGCACCTCTACAGTCATGATAACCCCATGAAGGGGGAGGTTGTAAAATATTTACCGGTAAATAATTAACGCTGATCTGTACAAAGCTTTAACACTAGAGACTCCTTATATATGACTCAAAATCCATCAAGTGCTTCTGACCAATCAGATTCAAGAGTATAAAACTGTATAATGGTTGGATGAATAAAAAAAATTGAGTCAGACGTCATGAAACGTTTGTATCCAGTATGGCCACCATCAGCTTGTTCAATAGCCAAGTCTCTAATTAAAGCTATTCCTCAATGCAGGTACATAATTGGGGGGTTTGGAGGCTGTCTGGGTTAAAAAATTTAAAACCGCAGCCGTTGTCTGTTCTTTAGACCGAACAGTATTTACAACTAGATGTAGCATTTCTGAAGACATGCAAGATTTGTGGCCGCTCTTTAAAAGGCTTCTCCGCCCTCCTCCCTCAGATCTGTTAGCTCCAGGCTTTGCTCTGTCTCCGTCTCAGACATTCTTTACACTTTCCAGCGAGCCAGGAGTTTCAGTCCACGTGAATTTTAAGCAGACCTTTGTCCCGATTCCTCCACCTGGAACGCGTTTTTCCTTTATCGCAGCTGAAATGTTTCAGCGTGCAGAATCGAGATGAAAGACGACATCGAACATCATCCGTCTTCTTTGCTTTGAAAGTCCAAAAAGCATTTCCACAACACATCCTTTCATCATAACAAAATGCTCATGTCGTAATTTAGTAAAGCTTTGTTAAAGCGCACCTATTATGGTTTTAAAACGTGCCTGATTTTGTTTTAAAGGTCTCATACGATAGATTTAAACGCATCCGAGGTCAAACAAACACTTTAACGTGCTCATCATTTAAACTGCAGCGTCACCTTTGTTCCACCCAGTGTCACAAACGACTCGTTAAATGATCCGTTTCTAAATGATTCATTCTAAACTCCTTTCCGAGAGTGTGCTCAGCTCTGATTGGTCAGACGTCTCAGTCTGTCGTGATTAGTCTACTGCTGTCTTCATCGGCTGCTCGCTGACCAGAGGCGGGGCTTTTTATTACAAACCTACGTAGATTAGAACAGGAAGTAAAGTCTGGAATCACTAACGACTCGATTCAGCGGTTCAGAATCGCTTCCTTCTTTTGGGAGTCGATAACTCCGTTTATCGTGCGCTTTGATTTTTGAAACTTTGCAGATGTTTTACATTCACAAACAGCTACTTATAGAACACATGAGAGATGAAAGGAAATATCTGGAAAAACCATAATAGGTGCTCTTTAAAGAATTGATCTCAATCAGAAGTGAAGTCCTAGCACAAAAAAGAATTCAACACCACTGGTTAAGTTTGCACATTGGAAAAAGATATAAACTGAATTATTTTAATAACTGAATTAAAGAGTTATTGTGTGGGAGCCCAGGAGATTAGTATTTCTTTCAGCTTTAATCCTGTCCATCTTGGTGACGTTGATAAAGATTGTGTTCTTGGTGTACGCGTGTGTCCTGCCATGCCAGTGTAGGAAGTATTAAGATGACAGTCTGCCCTGTAAAAGTGTACTATGACTCCATCACACACTGCTTACTCGCCATCGCTCTCACACGCCACACGTCGAGCCGAACCCGAGTCACTTCATAGTCTCGTCACTGTAGCTCTTCAACCGGACGTGCTCTACTTTTAACAGCGTCCCCATGCAGCCGTTTCGCTCTACATGTCGACACCTCATGCTGACTAGAGACAAGTACAGACCTGCCTCACTATCCAGGCTCAATTCAGGACACGTCCATAACCACTGCATTGCACAAGTGCACAGTTTCACACACAGCGAGGGCTCGGAGTTCTCTCGTGAATAAAATCATGAGGTGTCTTTTTGAGGCGATCTGGCCTCGCTAATGTACTTTCTCTTGAGCTGTTTGTTATGAGAGCTTCAGCTCTCCTACAGCACACGGTCACTGCACTGGCCCAGGATATGAAAATTCATAACAATCGATATTTCCTTATCTGAATTGAAATGATGCCAACATGGTTGCACAATGTACTGGTTCTCACTTGTTATTGTGATGATATTGGCTGTGGGACTCTGGTGTATTGCGAAAGGCTGCATTAAGCAAATGGTGGAGTTCAGTCTTCAGCTAAAGAACTGTACCTATCTGACATTTAATTAAAAAATGCTACCTACAGTCCCGCCTGAAAGTACTCGAACAGCAAGGCCAATTCAGAAAGATATTTGGGTTTAACATCTAAAGCTTTCATTTCCTGGTATTTACATCTAGATGTGTTAAACGACATCCTTTTGTACCAGACCACCCAATTATAGGTGAGCAAAAGTATAGGAACAGATCAGTCTTGCCATAAATGAAAGTAAATAACACTTAATATTTGGTTGCATATCTCTTGCTTGCAGTAACTGCATCAATTCTGCGACTCAGTGACATCACCAAATTGTTGGTTTCGAATTCGGATGCATTTCTCCGTAAATTTTATTTTATCAATTTATATAGCGCTTTTTACAATGGTACATTGTCTCAAAGCAGCTTTACAGAAATATCATTTTTACATTTTACAAGCGATTTACAAGCGATTTACAAATGAGATCACATTCACACACCAATGGTAGCAGAGCTGCATGCAAGGTGCTAGCTTGCCATCGGGGGCAACTTAGGGTTCAGTGTCTTGTCCAAGGACACTTCGGCATGGGATCACCCGGGCCGGGATTCGAACCACCAACCCTATGATTAGTGGATTAGTGGACAACCCGCTCTACCCACTGAGACACAGCCGCCCTGATATTGCCAGACAACATTTTCATGTCAGCTTCTGAATTCATTCTGATGCTACCATCATGAGTTATGTCATCAATATAGATTAGTGAGAATGTTCCAGAAGCTGCCATGACACTACCTCCACCATGTTTCCAAGAAAGTGAGCAGATCATTTCTTTCTCCACACTCTGGCCTTTCCATCACTTTGGTAGTCGTTAATGTTGGTTCCAGATGTTTTGTGACTCGTCTCTGTATTTCGTTGCAAATTCCAATCTAACTTTCTGATTCTTACTGCAGATGAGTGGTTTGCATCTTGTGGTATGGTCTCTATATTTCTGCTCTCAAAGTCTTGTGATGCCTTCACCCTGCCCTGTGAAGGTTGTTAGTGATGTCACTGACTGTTGTTTTTGGGGTTTTCTTCACAGCTCTCACAATGTTTGTCATCAGCTGTTAGTGTTTTCCTTGGCCGACCCATTCCATGTCTGTTGCTCAGTACACCGGTGGTTTCTTTCTTTTTCAGAACATTCCAAATTGTTGTATTGGTTATGCCCAACGCTTGTGCAATGGCTCTGATAGATTTTTCCTCTTTTATCAGCTTCAAAACATCTGGTCTTCATGTTGGTTTATCCTTTTTAACAACAAACGCAGTCTTCACAGGCGAAACCCAGGGCTCAAACCAAGAGATGCTTGATTGTTAGAAAATCTAATAGCATTGATCTAACAGTATACACCTGGGCAGCAGGAAAGCTCTTCCAGTATTTTGGTCACTTAATAAAATGGGTGGGTTCAAACAAAAGGTGCCGTGTTCAAAGTTGTTTAACACATCTAGATGTAAATATGAGGAAATGACAGCTGAAATTCTGATCTGTCGTACGGTTCACCTTTATTACCTTCCTCCTGTAAAATGCCTTTGTTGGATGCTAGAAGTTAAATTAAATGCAAAGTGACCCATGAATAAGACTTGCGCCTACAACCCACCAGTCTGGATGTTCGCTGTGTCGACACAGTAACAGCTTAGATACCTTGGAGGTTGAACCTGTGTCTCCACCACCAGTCTGTTCTGAAAATGACCCGTTTCACTGATAAATGATTTCATTTATTTATTTATTTATCGATCAGAGACTCTTTCAAGCAGACGTGTGGATGCTTTAACATCCTAAACATGGATGGCCCAAAGCCAGATGGAAAGCATTCATTGCTTTTCTCTTACTAACTTACATCGTTAGTAAAAAGCTGCTCGGTTGATGAAGGTGATTGGCCGGCTCCGACAGAAAGCACTTGTTTTAAATGGAGAAGATGCCACCCCCACTCTGCTGAATAAGGGTTGGAACAGATTCAAGTCATGTTCTGCAGAATCAGCTACTTAGAATGAGCCTCAAGAATTTGCTCAAACCGGGTCATTATATTATTTATGAACACATTTACAGGGGTGGAAAAAGGATTGAGAAATTATACTTGGAGGAGAGTATAGGAAATGGGTCAAAAGCGTAAACAACTACACTGTTTTCTCTTTCCCTTTGCTTTTTATCTACATGACTCACATTATGTAGTTTGATGATGCATTAATTAGAAGTAAAAGATCTTGTAAATAACCAGTATGTACCATTTTGACTTCGTGTCTAGGATATTCATGTTAATAACTGGAATCGATGCTAGCATTAGCAACGAAAATAGCCTAAATTTGATGGCAGAAATTTCCTGTGGTGAAGATGTTCAGTGGCTGGGGGTTGGGCACCAGTGATGTGTTGGGTGGTTTCCAACACCCGTTGCAGTCCTTTTTTCTTTTTTTTTTTTTCTGGACACCATGGAGCTGCCATACTGTACCACTGTGACGCAGTTGCTCAGGATGCTTTCAATGGTGCAGTGATAGAGGCTTGGTAAGATCTGGGGAGACAGATGAACTTTCTCAAGACTCTTCAGGAAGTTAAGACGCTGTTGCGCTTTCCTAACTCCGAGTTGAAGTGTTATGATGCTAGGAGATGTGAACACCCAGGAACATGATGCTGGACATACGATCTAATTCAATCTCACTGATGTAGATGGGAGTGTGTCTGCTTTTAGATATCTGGAAGTCCACAACGTGCTCTGTGGTCGTCTCGGTGTCGAGGGTGAGGTTAGTGGTGGAACAGCATGTTGGAAAATGTGTGCACGTGCTTTTTATTTTAAACTTGACATTTTATGAGTTCTTGTTCATTCAAGGTGTACTGAAACATTTGACTGAAGTAGGGCAGGGATGTTCATCCTCAACTTCAACACTGCAGTCCGGTGGTTTAATTATCTTCAAATACACACCGCACTAACTGCACTATGTATCATGAGAAGGTCAGAGAACAAATGATGAATTGGCACAATTCTTGATCATTTGGGGGTTTTTTCAGATCGATGAACTCGATTGGATACTAAAGTGAAATGATTTCACGCTAAAAGTGTAATGACTGGACGCTAAAAGTGAAATGATTTCATGCTAAAAGTGTAATGATTGGATGTATTGGAGTCATTGGCTGGATGAGAGAAGAAGAGAGCTTTAAGATTTGTAATAAGTTCTTTGAGGGTAAAAATAATGTCAGGAATAAAAAGTGTGTGTATTCTTTTTACTGAGAAACATTTGCGTGCATTGTGGGTATATTTTATAGCCTTGTAGAGGCAATAGACTGTATTTATAGAGCAGAGGAGAAGCAAGGGATCAAAATGAAGTCAATACACACCCTTAATGATGTTCTCTGGAAAGATGCGATGGTGTTGGAGAGCACGTGAGAGAGGGGTAGAAAGGGGGTGGAGGGATCTAACTCGGTGGTTAATACGGCACTGTGGGGATATGTGGGACGTCCTCCTCAGAAATAATAAGAATGGTAAATGGCGCACTTATATAGCGCTTTTATCCAAAGCAAAGAATGAGACACGCTTTACACTGTGTCTCATTCACCCATTCACACACACACACACACACCAATGGTAGCAGAGCTGCCATGCAAGGTGCTAGTTTGCCATCAGGGGCAACTTAGGGTTCAGTGTCTTGCCCGAGGACATTTCGGCATGTGGAGTCATCCGGGCCGGGAATCGAACCGCCAACCCTACGATTAGTGGACAACCCGCTCTACCGACTGAGCCACAACTCCCCACTGTGACTGAAAGAGAAACTCCGACTGCAGCTGAGTGTTAGCGAGCGCCACTCGAGCACCATCACACACGGCTTGATACTCTGACACATTTGTGGTGGGGTTGGGTTTTTTTTTCCATGTTCTGGGTTTGTGTAGGTGTTTAGCGTATTACATAAGTAAGGAAAAAAACACTTAGGGTTGTGCTGTTTACAGGAAAATAAATAATCCACAACAGGGTGGTGATGCAGGCTGACGCAAAGCAGAGTTCCTGTTACCACCTCCACGTTTATTATTTTCCAATAACAGCACTTCCCTAAGCGATCTATTCTTCTTGCGCCACAAGTTTGTTAATAAATTAAAAACGGTCATCTCGGACAAACACGTAATTTAACTCCATGCATTTAATGTTTCGGAATGTCGAATAAACTTCTCCTTTCAAAAAGCTTCAACAAATCGATTGTCATGTCATGCGTCGTTATTTATTGAAGACTTCTATTATTAGATTTAGATTACGTGGTGTGAACGAGTTAATGAGCTGCCGTTACAGAAAATTAACCAACATCCTTCTAACCAATCAGATTCAAGAATTCAACAGCGCGGTGTTATAACAGACTTATTAAAGAAAAAATGTAAAAATCACACTTGGACATCCATCCATCTTCAATCGCTCACTCCTTTTCAGGGTCACGGGAAACCTGGAGCCTATCCCAGGGAGCATGGGACACAAGGCGGGGTACACGCTGGACAGGGTGCCAGTCCATCACAGGGCACAATCACATACACACTCGCACACATTCATACACTACGGACACTTTAGACACGCCAATCAGACTACCATGCATGTGTTTGGACTGGGGGAGGAAACCGGAGTACCCGGAGGAAACCCCCGACACACGGGGAGAACATGCAAACTCCGCACACACATGGCCCTGGCGGGACTCGAACCCCGGACCCTGGAGGTGTGAGGCGAACGTGCTAACCTGTAAACCACCGTGCGCCCCCACATTTGGACAGTTTTGTTTTTTTGTTTTTTTTTCTCTGGTCCATTTAAATTTTTCACATCACTTGCACCGCCCACTTTCCTTCACCAACAGTTGCTGTGTCTCCCATTACTATAAATCACAAACGCTAAAATTAAACGAATCACTTTTAGTGTTTCTGACCACGAACAGCGTTTGAAAGCTACCGTCTTGCTACCAGAGAAGTATTTCATTTCGTTTAACAATTTCGAACTCAAAACAGAGTCTTAAATGATAGACGATAGAGGTTTGTTATGGTGAGGAGGAGGAGGAGGATGATGATGATGATGATGATGATGATAACGTTCATGCAGACCACACAGTCAGAAGCGGAAAGTAAAGTATAGGATGAAATGACCATCCTCTCCATTTCAATGAAATAAGTGCAAAAATAAATAAATAAAAGGGACAAGAGGTAAGACAGTGGGTGGGCTTAGATAGCTCCTAGCCATAAAGCCTCTCTCATCATGAATGTGTGGGAGATGTGTTTGCTCTCGAGCTCAAACATTTTAACGCTGTGCCGATGAGGGCATTTCTGCTGTCTGGGAAAGCACTCCGGGTGGGTTTTTGATGTACAGTTGCAAGTAATCGAGACCTTCTGAGTGCAAGCAGCAGCATGTACAAGTGCACGTGGCCTTGTGGTTTTGTTTTTCTTGTTATGTGGGTGCCGCTGCAGCTTTTGATTTCAGAGATCTTTGCTGCCTACACAGCTGTGCTAGCTCAAACCCACCCACATACTGATGCCCAGGTTCTCGAATTACCTAATAATTACTTTTACTTGTGTAGCACCTTATTCAGCACCCGAGGACGCGTGACAATAATTTATCGGATAAAGTACAATCTGATCAGAATATAAAGTGTTCTGTAAAGATGTGCCACTGTCCTTTTTCGATGCTATTCGACTCATGATTGATTGCTGGATATAAATCTTTACGTCAAGCCAATTCTGTGATTGTGCCCTGCGATGGGTTGGCACACCGGCCAGGGTGTCCCCTGCCCTGTGCGCCGAGTTCCCCGAGATAGACTCCACACTCCACCCGAAGCCTTGTGTAGGACAAGTGATATGGAACATGGATGGATGGACGGACAGACGGAAATGTCCTGGGGACGAGTATACAGACACTGGAGGAAGTGAAGAGGGTGGTGCCTAAATGGAAAAGATTGAGGTCATTAACCTTCCCAATGCTGATTGTAGGTGCATGATCTGCTGTTAGTACACACTGGGTATGGGGTTGTCCCAATCTACATCCCAAATGACATTGTAAGGAACTCCTAAAGTGAAGCATCCACATATTCTTGTCAGGACTGGATTTGTGCTATAAAACATCGTCTCACCTCCAATCAGTTCTTTATCAGTTCCTCATCTCGCTTTATTTTTTCATTTCAGACTTTCCATTGGAGCCAGCTAATCATATAACCAATGGCAACAGTCCAGGCCCTGCGTTTGACCCAAGATCCCAGCAAGAGCATCAGTGCCATTTATTCAGCATCCTCTCTGGCATCTGCTGACTGCGTTATGGGTAGTGTGGGCAGTCTGATCGAGAAGCACGACGTGTCGCCCACCGAAGGCAACAAAGCCGTTCCTCAGGTCCCACAGCGGCAGAGCAAGAAGGGCTTCAGCCAAAGAGAGTTGCTGAACTACCTGAACATCACGAAAAAGGAGCCAAAAGCAGGCAAACACATCGTCTTCGGCAACTCATCCATCAAGAGGGAGCATTCCAGAGAGGAGGAGAACCTCTACACCAAGGTTTATCATAAAGACGGCAAAGAGGTGGACTTGGGCAAGAACTCTCTCCCAATAGGCGGCAAGTTTGACAAGGTATGAAAGGGATGAATTGATATAAAAATAAAAAGTAGCATGCTATTATATTTACATTCGAAAACCGACAAAGGCCAAAGTCACAATTTAACCAATTGAATCGAACATCTAAGGCACAATTGAGATACTTCTGAAGATTTTGGTTAGTCTAATTCGACAATTCCTTGTTATCTCAACTATCTGTTAATGGCTTTTATGTTTGCTCATCTTCTTAAATGGTAGAGAATGTGCATACAGTACTAGCGCTGCCATTTAACGGTAACGTAATGCTTTTATGACTTTTAGAACTGAATGGAATGTAATAAAAGGCATACAGCTTTACGACTATGCGCCAAAATTGTCTTTCCGGTCACGTACATTCCCAATTTCATCCACCTGCTTAGTCAGCAAAGAATCCTTCTTTAAGTGAAGAGGTGACAGAACAGCAGGCGGAGACCGATACTTTCCGTATAGTACGCATCAGAGGTTGTAAATGAAATGTCCAATCTGCCTGCATAAAAGCAAGGAAATCGTTTCCATTTATAGCTGAGCGGCAACACCATCCTGTAGTAAATCATGTAAACTCTCCAGGTCTGTGCAGCCTGTCTGGCGTGTGTTTTGAATACATGTCGCAGTGAAATCGAACACTGGAGCAGATTTATCATGTGCAATGCTCAATAAAAAAAGAAAAACGTAAAGAAGCAGAGATATATGTTTATTCATGTCATCTGGCATAGTTTCAGGACATGATCTCTTGATGTAATCGCGGTTAAGAATGACATGTTCTCAAATACAGGAGACATTAATGGACTTTTTTTTTTTCCTTCTCCCAAGCCTCGTTTGAGGTCGTCTGCCTTTAAGCCGGTGACGCCAAAGAGCTTTAGCTCCATGCAGAACCTTTACCCGTCTAAATCCGAGGAATTGATGAATAGCAAGCACTCGTTCTACTCGAAGATGCCATCCAAATCTCTATCCACGTCTTCCTCGTCCTCGTCGCCTTCACAAGTGGGTACCAGCGCCAACAAGGGTGTCCTGGCAGTACCCCATGAAGAGGAGACAGCCTCAGACTCCGGCCACAACTCTATGAGCAGCCTGCCACCGTACCGCCCTCCGTTCCGCCCCCAACTTGGCCAGATCAGTGCCTCAATGGGTCATATCGAGCATATCGGCTCGCTCGAGCGGACCTCAGCAGGCACAGTGGGCATCAGTGCTCTTAGTATGGCCCCAGAGTCCTACGAGCTCTCACAATCTATGGAGGATGTTGTGAAGGACCTGGAGGAGCGACTACAGGACAAAGAGCACGAACTGTGGCAGATGAGGAGGAACCTGGATGAAAGCGAGGATGCCATTGCACAGGTTAGCACTCAGTACAGGGGGTGATTATTACACATGCAGCCCAAGCCAAAACACGGTAACCCTTAGTGAAATTTCTTCAACATAAATGACATCTTAATACTGAACTATACAGGGTTTTACAAGCCTGTAACATTTTAACCATTCAGAGGAATACTGTGATCAATGATTTAATCATCCAGAACTGATAGCATTGAGCATTTCTACCATTTGAGGTTTAAGGAAACTATGGGAGGGATTAATAATAATATAATAAGCAGTCAGGAACTGCTTGCCGGCAGTGGCAGGTGAGAAAGCTCAGCTGGACGGTGGACTTATAGCTGATTCTTTGAATGACTCGGTGTTTGATCGAGTCCGAGCACGGACCTTTATCATCATCAACATCTTTAACATTATTTATAAAAAGAGTTCGATTTTTGAGACTTTGCTGTAGGAATATTTAATCTTTTTAAATGTCAAAATGTTTTATTTTTTGTCCGTTTATTTTTCTTTCATTCAAAAACCAAAAAGGTGCTCTTTTGACAATTTTTGGCCGAACCATTATACTGGCGTTCCTAATCAATATAAATAACCAATATTAAATATATCCTAGTCTAACCGGTCCCAAAGTCAAACATGCATTGACCGATTTTATGTCACATGAACTAAATGAACACGAAAAATCCGTTTCCTGTGCCAGAGCGAGGAACCTCATTTATCCCAAGACCATGAGAGGTTAAGGGGAAGGGGCGGGGCTTTTAGGCAGTGTCAGTAAATACTTGAGAGTTCAAAACACCTGCTCAGATCATTCCTGGTTAATATGTCGATTGGCTCAGCTCCTGTTTAATTGTGGAGAGAATGACTGCTGTTGTGGTGTATTTTTTTTAAATGGTGTGTGGAGTTTGCATGTTCTCCCCGTGTGTCGGGGGTTTCCTCCGGGTACTCCGGTTTCCTCCCCCAGTCCAAAGACATGCATGGTAGGCTGATTGGCGTGTCTAAAGTGTCCGTAGTGTATGAATGTGTGTGTGAGTGTGTATGTGATTGTGCCCTGTGATGGACTGGCACTCTGTCCAGGGTGTACCCCGCCTTGTGCCCGATGCTCCCTGGGACAGACTCCAGGTTCCCCGTGACCCTGAAAAGGAGTAAGCGGTTGAAGATGGATGGATGGATGGTAACTCATAATGGTGTACACTGGTGTTCAGTTGCAGTTCTCCTATCCATATAAAACACAAAGTTTAGCATTTCTGTTAATATAATAGAAAGAGAGTAAACGCCACTGTGTTTCATGCTATCTTTCTCCATCCCCTCTGTGTGTGTGTGTGTGTGTGTGTAGGTGTTTGAAGGGAAGCAGCGGCTTTGGGAGAAGGAGGTGTCCGAGCTGAAGCAGCTCTACACCACTAAGCTGCGCCAGGTATCCCAGCATTCTCAGCGCTCCCAGCGTGCACTGCAGCTGCAGCTCTACAAGGCTCAGCACGAGCGCAGCCGAGTACAAGACGAACTGAATACGTTGCGTCGCAAATACCAGAGCCTGCAGAAACAGGGTGGAGCTGGGCGGAGCCACGAGCTCCAACCACAGCTTGAGGAGACCCAATGGGAGGTACATGCTCCCACATACAAACTATTAGCTCTAGATTTTCTAACTCTATATTTTTATACTTGCAAGAATATCACTCAAGCAGGGGCTTTCGTTTATTCTCACTCCCAGTACATGTTAATCTTCACGGCTTTCTTAAAGTCGGGTTGTCTGAGACATTGTCTGGCTGGATGGATGATGCAAAACATTTACATGATGAACGTGTGTGTGTGTGTGTGTGTGTGTGTGGTGTAGGTGTGTCAGAAGGCAGGTGAGATCTCCCTGCTGAAGCAGCAGCTCAAAGACTCCCAGGCCGAAGTGACTCAGAAGCTCAGCGAGATCTTCCTGCTGAAGACGCAGCTGCGCGAGACGCACCAGGAGCTGTGCACCAAAGACGGCCAGCTGGACATGCTGCAACTGGCACTGCAGGCCGCACGCCGCAAGTGTGCCCTGGTAAGAGTGGTTGGGGATGAAGCCGACTCTCAGTGCACTGACCGTGACTGCGCACTGTACACGTATTGGTGGTGTTCCTTTCTGAAAACTTCTCCGTTTTTCTTGCAGGGGAAGTCGGTGCAGAACCTGTCCTCCCACCAGGCGACTCCGGGCGAGGACGTCGGGATGAACAGCGCCACAGAAGAGCGTCTCCGCGCTGAGCTGCTGCTGGAGCGACGTCAGAGCGAAGCTCAGGCCTCAGCCTTCGACACCGAGCGCAGCACGTGGCAGCTGGAGAAGGAGAAGGTCCTTCGCTATCAGAGAGAGCTGCAGGCCAGCTACCTGGAGATGTTTCACAAAAATGAGAGCCTGGAGAGAGAACTGCAGAAGCTCAGAGGTGGCAGAGCTGGAGCTGTGGTGAGCGGGGCTCCAGCAGAGCCCTCAGGTCTTCCCTGGATTGAAAGGATCGAGTCTTCTGAAATCTGAATACATGCAGTATATATGTGTGTGTGTGTGTGTGTGTGTGTGTGTGTGTGTGTCTCTATATTATGTGTATATGTGAATATCAGAATATATGTACAAAACCCAAAGACACTAAATGAGTGAAATGATAAAGCAATGCTTTTCTTGATTTTTCCTCAACATGTTTTTATATATATATAAATAATGTGTATGAATGTAAATGAATTAATTTTAAGATTTGTGAAACAAAATACGAAGGATTTTTCCACAATGTCGCGTGTTCCAGATGTTCTCGGCTTTTTTAAAAAAAAAAAGGGATTTTGTTTTTATGTCCTCTCATGAGACTTAAAGCTTGTATTCCGTTTACGCAATGTTTTATCAGATACATTTTTTTACCGTATTCTCCAGACTATAAAGAACCACTCGAGCTGGGTTCGTTTTTACCGGACGAGGTTTGATGATGTACATGTGATTTGAAAGTGCTTCGACTTAGATCAGTTGGAATAAAATAAGTGGTGTAATTTCCCCCAAATTATGACCAATGTCCCAGATTAACACGTCATGTGCCAGATGTACGTCAGCTGACACGCAATAAAAATACAATCATGATTAAGAACGACTCTCTCCATTACAATCTTTAGCCATTCACTCTTCTAAAGATTTCAGAGCCTTCCACAAAGATCAAACAACCTTCCAAACATTCTGGAACCTTCCATAAAGATTCAACAACCTTCTTCAAACATTCTGGAACCTTCCACAAAGATTCAACAACCTTCTTCAAAACATTCTGGAACCCTCCATAAAGATTCAACAACCTTCTTCAAACATTCTGCAACCTTCCACAAAGATTCAACAACCTTCTTCAAAACATTCTGGAACCTTCCATAAAGATTCAACAACCTTCTTCAAACATTCTGGAACCTTCTTCAAACATTCTGGAACCTTCCACAAAGATCCAACAACCTTCTTCAAAACATTCTGGAACCCTCTTCAAAATATTCTGGAACAATCCACAAAGATTCAACAACCTTCTTCAAAACATTGTGGAACCTTCCACAAAGATCAAACAACCTTCCAAACATTCTGGAACCTTCAAGACATTCTGGAACCTTCCACAAAGATCCAGCAACCTTCCAAACATTCTGGAACCTTCTTCAAGACATTCTGGAACCTTCCACAAAGATCCAGCAACCTTCCAAACATTCTGGAACCTTCCACAAAGATCAAACAACCTTCCAAACATTCTGGAACCTTCCACAAAGATCAAACAACCTTCCAAACATTCTGGAACTTTCTTCAAACATTCTGGAACCTTCCAAACATTCTGGAACCTTCTTCAAGACATTCTGGAACCTTCTTCCAAACATTCTGGAACCTTCTACAAAGATCCAACAACCTTCCAAACATTCTGGAACCTTCCACAAAGATCCAACAACCTTCCAAACATTCTGGAACCTTCTTCAAGACATTCTGGAACCTTCCACAAAGATCCAGCAACCTTCCAAACATTCTGGAACCTTCCACAAAGATCCAACAACCTTCCAAACATTCTGGAACCTTCTTCAAGACATTCTGGAACCTTCCACAAAGATCCAACAACCTTCCAAACATTCTGGAACCTTCACAAAGATCCAACAACCTTCCAAACATTCTGGAACCTTCTACAAAGATTCAACAACCTTCTTCAAACATTCTGGAACCTTCTTCAAGACATTCTGGAACCTTCCACAAAGATCCAGCAACCTTCTTCAAAACATTCTGGAACCCTCTTCAAAATATTCTGGAACAATCCACAAAGATTCAACAACCTTCTTCAAAACATTGTGGAACCTTCCACAAAGATCAAACTGGAACCTTCAAGACATTCTGGAACCTTCCACAAAGATCCAACAACCTTCCAAACATTCTGGAACCTTCTTCAAGACATTCTGGAACCTTCCACAAAGATCCAACAACCTTCTTCAAAACATTCTCGAACTTTCTTCAAAACATTCTGGAATATTCTGTAAAGATACAGAAACCTGTATGTTCCTACAGTGCAGAACTCAGCGAGATGAATATCGATCCCACTAAACAGACAGCATTTAGGAGGTTGCGTCTGTGTCTGCGTGACTTATAGTCTGGCAAATACGCCACATAATGTCTGTTTCTATTAAAGGGCGAGTCATTAGTTATTATTAGAAAATAAATAAAATCCTTCTAAACAGGAACTTCGTGCCTATGCCATGTCCCTGCATCAGGCTTCTTCTCTTTATCCCTCGTGTTGTTATAAAAAGGACTGTTGCTGAAAGCTCTACAGAAGGAAAAAAAGGAAAGAAAAACCCTGCCTCGATATTGATTTTCATTCATTGTTTTGCAAAGTGCAGCATAGGAAAGTCAGGGTTGGAATGTCGCATGGCTGGAAATCAGAACTTTTACACCAGAAAAGACAGCAATACAGATGCAGGTCTGGGTTTCAGAACTTTGAGGTTGTGTATAGATGCGGTTTATTTTTAGCCGCGAGTTAAAAAGGACCTAAAACCTCCATAAATGAAAGTTAATAGGAGTTACATAATAGCATAATGCATTATACATTAGGAATCGTTTAGACCGTCCCAGACTCGCTGTATTAGCATTTCTGCCTGAAGAACTCCTTTAATGCAGGGCTTTCGTACAATCCTGCAGAGACACGAGCGTGTCGGAGCGAAGAAAGTGCAAATGTGCCGCTTCGACTGGCGACGTAAAAAAGATTATAGTATTCCTGTATCAGCTCACCTCCAAGTGGTTTATTCAGTATTTCTTAAATGGGTAGAAAATAGATTTACATGTGGTTTGCGTGACACAAATTCTTCAATGGAAGCTACGGGTAGTAACACATCAGCTAGCTAGCTAAGCAGTAGGTGTAGCTAATAACTAGCTAGGATAATGGCTTTTGGTGAGGGAACACAAGGAGTATTGTTTGCGTTTAAGCCTTTGAAAAAAGTCATAGACAAAAAGTATAAAAACCGCAGCTTCATATTGTTTTTCTCCATCATCCATAATGTCCATCTTTTCATCATCTAACTTTTGAAAAGCGCCGTGTCTTTTATCCTCCATTAAAAGCCTGAGAAGTTCAGTTCTTTGAGGCAGCTTAAGACACACACAAATAGACACACACACACACACACCTGCACGTTAGCTTAAGCCTCTCAGGAGGATCTTTGTGCTGGATAGATCCGGACGAGACGCTCTCAGGAGGACAATGAAGTCTCTCATCGCGTCTCCCAGGGAGGCGTCTCAGTTTCTTTACAATACTGAATGAAGAAAAGCTGCACCTCTACCGACTCTCCTCCTCTATTCAGGACTTTGGTGTACTACATTGCTTACTTTTATACCTAAACAGAACATAGTCTAGAAATGGGTCTACTTTATATTCAGAGTAGATATAAGACCCTAATTTCCTCCCTAGAGCAAACGAGAAGGTACATGAGCATGAACCAGATCTAAAAAACACGATCCAGAGCTCCCAAGTGGTGCAACAGAAAGGTTCGCCCTATTGTCCATGCATGTGGATTAGGATCCTGGCGATACCACAGCAATCAGTGGACGTGCTCTATTGGTGTGAGGGGTGTACGGTCTTTCAATAACACTAGCCAATCAGGGATGTGTGTGAGCTCATGGATGCAGAAGGGGGTAGACAACGCTTTCCTCCCTGGGATGCAGCATGAGCAGCAATTCAGAGAAAAAAGAAAGGAAAAAAAGACGGCAAGGTTGGGTTTGGTTGCCTCAGAGGAAGGTGTCCTGTGAAAAGACAGAATCAGCTCCCTTAGCTAGTTAGCTAGCGGGTGGAAACCGGTAGGAACCGAATCGGGGCGAAAATGGGATAATGAATGAATGCCTTTATTGTCATTATACACGTACAATGAAATTAGGAGCCACTCCCTTTTTTCTGTGCTAACATGTTCATATAAGACATAAAAGAGATAATATAAGAAGGAATAATAGTAAGAAAAGGGTAG
>JAFFST010055508.1:70328-89391 GCA_022414735.1 Noturus placidus
GCATGGGATCACCCGGGCCGGGATTCGAACTGCCAACCCCACGGTTGGTGGATTAGTGGACAACCCGCTCTACCGACTGAGCCACAGCCGCCCCAAATAAGACATCCATGGTGGAAAACCTGCTGCCGGTTACAAAGCACTGACACTGGAGACTCCTTCCATAAACATAGCACATCTCACGTAAAACGCCACCATATCGACGATGTTTTTCTAAATCTATATTATTAGCCTTAGCTTATGTCACACATCGACCGTACACATAACCGTAAACAATGTTACTATAGAAACAATAACGTATTAGAACAAGTATTGTTTATGGTCACTAAGTCTAAATCACAAATTTTATACACAAACTAGTGAAATCACTCTAGAAGTTTCTTGAGCCAAATAACCGAACGCTAACAGGGCCGCTGAGGCGTTCTGTAGCATTTCTACTGTGGCCTCATGGGAAGTCTGAAGAGGCCGTGCTATACCAAGTAACCTCGCGTCATCATTTTTGCACCAAAAATCGGCACAGCAGGGGTTATTACAAACCTGAAGCAAGAACGTGACCATTCCCCCCCCCTCTTCAAGCGATTCAGCTGATTCAGGGCGGCTGTGTCTCAGTCGGTAGAGCGGGTTGTCCACTAATCCACTAATCATAGGGTTGGTGGTTCGAATCCCGGCCCGGGTGATCCCATGCCGAAGTGTCCTTGGGCAAGACACTGAACCCCAAGTTGCCCCCGATGGCAAGCTAGCACCTTGCATGCAGCTCTGCTACCATTGGTGTGTGAGTGTGTCTCATTTGTAAGTCGCTTTGGATAAAAGCGTCTGCTAAATGAATAAAAGATAATTGTAAATGTAATGTACAGCACCATCGCTTTTGCACGAACACACCGATTCACTCTTTATAGCTTTACATAAACGTCACTGAGAGCTTTACGTAAGGCAGCACTCGACCAGATAAGAGCAGTTAGGATGAGTGTGTGTGAATATACAGCACGTCTGTTGATACTTCAAGTGCTTTTGAATTGATGAGGTGTGTTGTGTAATGTACGCACGGATAACAGTGGGACGTTTGCACAGGGAATTCACTCAGATCTATTGTCCTGGAAGGGATAAAAGGATAAGGGAGGACGGGGTGTGTTGTAACACCAACAGCACCGATCAGAAGCAAGCTACGGTGATCGAGACCACTCTGCACATGCTCAGTAGCATCGTCGCATACATTTTCCCATCTGGAGAACACTTTGAATTGTGTGTTCTAACCAAAATAAGCTAGATTTAATGACTGGCCTGCTAGCGATGAGATAGCATGATTGATAGAAGCTGCGTAGCTAGAATATCTGATTTAAAATTGGCCGACAGTGTGCAGAAAGAGCTTCCACTTAAATAATGGCTTCTTCCTGGAAAACGTTGTGGCACAAGACTGAAGCTTAAATACCGGCGTGTGAGTGGTGTATACTGTATAAGCATCATGCAACACACCCAACGTTTGTGCACCCACTTAAAAATACACTTTAGCATAGATAATCATCTACCTCATCTCGTACGAACATCACGCAACGTACGAAATATGCGCACAGTACGTTTCCAAACTGATCACACGTCATGTCACTTTATTCAGTCCTTTATTTCAATTTTATTCATCGAAAATTAACATTATTTAAACTATTGCTTGATGATGAACAGTTATACTCGAATCTGATTGGTTAATCAGAATGTGCTGAATCAGAATGTGTAATCCAAAGTTAATATTAAATGAAAAATATTAAAAACATGGGGTTTTTTAATAAAGGGGAAAAAATGTATAATTGTGTATATGACGTTCTTGTTAGGAGAGAGTGATGGAAAGAGTGATGGAGAGAAAGTTGGACAGTGAGAGAGAGATGGGGAGAGAGTGATGGAGAGAGTTGGAGAGTGAGAGAGAGAGTGATGGAGAGAGTTGGAGAGATGGGGAGAGAGACAGAGAGAGTGATGGAGAGAGTTGGAGAGTTAGAGCGTGATGGAGTGAGAGAGTTGGAGAGAAAGTTGGAGAGAGAGAGAGAGTACGATGGAGTGAGGGAGAGTTGGAGAGAAAGTTGGAGAGTGAGAGCGCGATGGAGAGAGAGAGAGTTGGAGAGAAAGTTGGAGAGTGAGAGCGTGATGGAGAGAGAGAGTTGGAGAGAAAGTTGGAGAGTGAGAGCGCGATGGAGAGAGACAGAGAGAGAGTTGGAGAGAAAGTTGGAGAGTGAGAGCGTGATTGAGAGAGACAGAGAGAGTTGGAGAGAAAGTTGGAGAGTGAGAGCGCGATGGAGAGAGAGAGAGAGTTGGAGAGAAAGTTGGAGAGTGAGAGCGCGATGGAGAGAGAGAGAGTTGGAGAGTGAGAGCGCGATGGAGAGAGAGAGAGAGAGAGAGAGGGTTGGAGAGAAAGTTGGAGAGAAAGAGCGCGATGGAGAGTGAGAGCGTGATGGAGAGAGACAGAGAGAGTTGGAGAGAAAGTTGAAGAGTGAGAGCACGATGGAGAGAGAGAGAGAGTTGGAGAGAAAGTTGGAGAGTGAGAGCGCGATGGAGAGAGAGTTGGAGAGAGAGCGAGTTGGAGAGAAAGTTGGAGAGTGAGAGAGAGAGAGTGATGACTGTTTTATAGTCATTATAACGCAAGTGAGAACACGAATGAACTTCTCTCAGACATTCCACAACATTCACGTGGTGATCACACTACACTTTCAGCATGGGAAATTTCCGCAGTGAATATGGGCGGAAACCGGATATGACATCACCGATATCATCATCAATTTGTATAGCGCTTTTTACAATGGACATTGTCTCAAAGCAGCTTTTACAGAAATATCATTTTACATTTACAAGCAACTTACAAATGAGACACACTCACACACCAATGGTAGCAGAGCTGCATGCAAGGTGCTAGCTTGCCATCGGGGGCAACTTAGGGTTCAGTGTCTTGCCCAAGGACACTTCGGCATGGGATCACCCGGGCCGGGATTCGTGGATTAGTGGACAACCCGCTCTACCCACTGAACCACAGCCGCGATATGAAATCGTGGTTGCTACAGTGATGAAAGCATCTGCAAAGCAGAAGCCTGCGGATTCACCCTCTCTTTTCATGTTGACTTCATATTCTTTTAAAGCAGTGTTGTGTAAAATCAGCACGTCCTGGATTTTCAGAAGCGGTCACACCCAGTGACGTACCGATTTCCTATTGGTCACGCATTCGCATGTGATACGAACTCGCAACTCACCAAACTTCAACTTTGAACCGCAGTGAAAACGCAAAACTTCTTCACACGAGCTTGCGTTTCTGGCTTCCAGCATTCGCACACATATGACTGGAAGTCGATGGAACGAAAAGTGTAGTGACTCGCCCCTTAAATCGAACCATAAACCGGTAAATAAAGTGCCGTCGTGTTCATGAAAAGAATTCAACATTGTACTCAGGAAAGTGACTGTGGTACAAGCGGAACAAAGCACCGTGGACTGTACTGTTATATGAAAATAACACATGGTTGGTGAACTACAGACTCACACCAAGTGTCTTACTCTACCTAAAAGACACACTAACCTATTGTGTTAAGAAAACCCAGACAATATTTTTATTCTTGAGATTTAATCCATCCATCTTCAACCGCTTACTCCTTTCATCACACACACATTCACACACTACGGACACACCAATCAGCCTAACATGCATGTCTTTGGACTTGGGGAGGAAACCGGAGTACCCGGAGGAAACCCCCGACACACGGGGAGAACATGCAACCTCCACACACACATGGCCCTGGCGGGACTCGAACCCCGGACCCTGGAGCTTGAGATGTAATGCAAAACATAAATGAATAAAATAATAATAAACGTGTGAAAAAAGGTACAACTTACCCCACTCTCCTCTACAGGTGTATTTTTGCTCTCCACGGTACAAGAAATACAGACAGTTGTCCTTACTGTCCAAATGTACTTTAAGGCAACTAAAACAGTAACTTTAACACTGCAGCATTAATTCATGTTGAACATTTGTTTAACAAAACTGAAAAGCCTCAAAAGTTATCCGAGTTAACACTGCCCTCTAGTGTAGAAGTGAAAAATAAATTACATTCACAAACCTTCATGCATGTTTGTAGTAGTAGTAATAATAATAATAATAATAATAATAATAATAATAATAATAATAAGCCCAGTGGCATCATAGCTCCAGTGAAGTATTGAAGAACTTCCACCACCAAAGTTGATCATCTTTTGTCCGATTCTGGTTTTGGCTAAATCGCTTGGACTTCTTTAGAGAAACGCAAACAGAGGCTTGTCTATAGACATGAGACCGTGAAGCTTTGTATAAACATTTTTTATTCTGCTTTTATCTTTGATGCAGGTTTAATAAACATACTTTGATGATAGAAGAAAGATATTTACAATAGAAGTTAGCAGGAAATGCAGATCTGTTCTATATTGCTAAACCAAAAATGAAGCTCGAAGGCTGGGACTCCCTGATGCCTTGGTGGTGCGTCTCAAACCAGAATGAGAGCTTATGTTCTTCGGAAAGGGGAGGAGGAGAGGATTGATCAGATCTTAAATTCTCCTCAGTGGACGAAATCGTGATGAGAATGATAAGGGAACCAAAGGCTAGGTTTAGATTAAAGTTGGGGTTAAGATGAAAGTTATCAGACCGAGCTGCCGCTTTATCAGATTCACACCCACCGCTGAGGTCATGTTGTAGGTGTAACAGTTCCTGACTGTAGTGTGTGCATTGTCCATACTTAATATAAATATATGTAACTTACATGTCGAAATTGCCGCGAAAGCCTTAAAAGTTCTTTTTGGAAATTTGTAGTTACCGGACTAGAACATTGTCAGTAGCTGAATACTTCGCCCCCTAGTGGAGTAACCAAGACGGGCTCCTACTCCAGCCAATTGTAATTTAGAGAATGGTTTCTACACTGATTTGGTGCTTTCATGGGAAAATCGTGCTGGGAAGTACAACCAACTTTTCATGCATTATGATTGTAAAAGAATAAACGTAAAGATATTTATTAAGAGGAGGGAGCTCAGAGCATTTCAGGTCTGGAGAAGAATAAGAAGGAAGAGAAACAGAAATATGAAGGTGGTTGGGAGGACAAGAAGGAAGAATAGAAGAACGCACTGGCCGTATATATTTGACATCTGGTGTGTATAGGGTATGTGCCGTAGACAGAAATTAAATTAAACACCGCACGTGGCACAAGACAAGATTAACTCTAAGTGTACCCCTACAACATGACCAACACAGCGAGAGTGTGTAAAAACCCACACAGCTGTCCTCACACACACACACACACACCAATAACGTATTATAGAGAGAGTATTGGAGAAGCACAAAACAATATAAACCCCAGGGTTTTTATTGATGGGTTTTGTGTGAGATACGTCAATGTGGTTAAATTCACAAGGCCATTTTGAAATCACTGGTTAAACATGAGCTCCTGAGCAGTTTCTCCATCTATAACACACACCTGATTCAGCTCATGAACAGTTTTGGGAAGCAGGTGCATCATTTAATCCAGCAGGGTAAAACACTGCAACACTGAGTAGCTCCGTGACGGAGTTTGCCTCGCATGACTGTTCTCTGCTGTAATCCGGACGGTCCCATTCTGAATCTGATTGTCTACTGAAGCAAAAAGAATCTAAAAAGGACATGCGGGAGAAACGTTTGTTCACCTCACGTGTTAGCAAATTTAACGCTGTACACGTTTTAAATCCCTAAATTTACCGATCAGGTTCAGCGCCGCTGGTTCTTAATAGTCTGAAATGTACACAATTTCCCGCAGATGTTCTCGATCAAACCAAACATGTCTGGTCTTCGATGTACTAGTCTTTGTGTGGACTGATTAAGCGATCGGTCGCTCATGCCAGCGATCGAACTGGAAGATTTATTGATCTAGAAAACAAACATGGACAGGGTTTCCTACAGGAGCAGACACTCTTCTCCATGTTGTCTTAAATAAACAAAAAATTTGTAAAGATCAGGTGGAAAATTAATAATTGAAGAGTCGGGGGGGTGCAACAATGCAACTTGTCATGTATTATTGTAAAAGAAAAAATGTAAAGATATTTATTGAGACGATGTTAAGAGTCATCTCTATGAGCTAGTCTCTCATTTTAAGTGTGGCTGAACCCAACCGATGAAGTCAGAAGGAGATGGAGGAGGAAAAGAAAGAGAAGGGGTTGTAAATGAACGAGAAAAACAAGGAGGAAGGGAAGGAAATGAGCAATGAAAAGAAATCGAGTCGATAGAGGTCCGATAACCAGGATCAGTTCCGGGCCTAAACCAGACCCAAAGTCAAAGAGAATGAATTTGAAAAAAGGTTTTCTGTGGAACTGGAATTGCTCACATATAAAAGAGACCAAATTACATTGTACTATTTAAATTTTTTTTAAATTATTTTATAATTTTTACTCCAATATATTTATAACGCAAGCAGTGTGTGCTGCGGTGTGTGCTGACTTTAGCCATGTATTCAGCAAATACATTTTAAAGCTTAGTTTTTAAATAAATAAAAAAATCTATCTATATCTCTCACTCATAACACATTGGATGAATCCAGATAATCAGCTGATACTCAAATGTTCAAGTATCGGGACAGGAAGTGGTATCGCGTGACCTCTAGTAAGAACATGTCCTGGCTGATCGATTACATCTGCGGTAAAAGTCATTTCTGCGGAATTGCTTCTTTTAAAAAAAATTACACTCACGCAAATAATTGCAGCTCGAAAGGAGGAAGCCATTTCATTATGTTGATTACTCTGAGGGCTAACATTGACGTTTTCCCCTTCATTTAAAAAAAAAAGAGCAGACTAACTCGTCAAACAGTCATCTCTTTACGAGCTAATCTCTTTCCATACCGGGATGATGGGATCCGTGTTACAGAGTTACTTTAGAACATGGTAATAAGCCATGTTATAGGCATGTAAGGCGATAAGCATCAGGGACTATATAGAGAGATGGGGGGGGGGGGACGACGACACAAACAAACAAACAAAAGAAAACTCAAACAACTGTCAGTTCACAGTAGTAAATTTTTTTTCCCCCTTTTAAATATTTTCTTAAATATATACACAAAGCAAGACACATCTATTACTGAGGAATCAGTTAACATCAGATCGATCTGCTCGCTTCGCATCGCAGACGGTTCCTTCATCGCACTGATATTTAAACCAGAAATCCCACAGTCTAAATCAGATTTATTTTCATCGTTAAACCATCACGGAGAGCGCCGCGATCAGTCTTCTCTTCACCAACAAGCCCTGGTGAACCAAAACATATCCTGGCCTCACTGAATAAGTCTCTGTAAATACACTTGCTGAAAAGCCTCCCTGTCTGAAAGCCTCTAGAATATAGCCGTTTAAATATCTCGTAAATAAGAAACCGTGAAATCATACGATGCAGGAAGGTCACAACAATTCACACACATACACCTCGCTCTTCTAAACCACACTGAAAAGTAAATTTAAAACGTTAATGGCGCGAGAGAGAGAGAGAGAGAGAGAGAGAGAGAAATAAAATAAAAAAAACCACACGTACTTATAAAAGCCTGTGAGTCATAAATGAGTGCATCATATATGAGCTAATGATCCATGGAGCTCGGTCCTCGTGATGTACACTTAACTGACTCAGATCTACAGGTGTGTGTTGTCATGACCACCGCGGACTTTGCCAACTAAAAAACTCGGGAAGGGCAGGGAGGGGTTGTGGCTGCTCCACGGTTCGAGCCACCGCTGAAGGCCGTGAACGTGGATCATTCCGACTCAGCCACTCCGAGGAGCCTTCGCCGCGTTCATCTGCTCCGCTCCGGGACGTCAGAAATAAATCTGTTTAGCGTCCAAAGGGTTCTGCTCCATCGGACAATACGGACACTTCAGCCTGCGGAGAGGAAAAACAAATACCGGCGTCAGAGCGTGACTACAAGCAGGTAAAGAAATCAAATACAAGTTAGCTGAAAAAGTATTTATCCTGATGTGATATACACATTTATTCAGACAGGATTTCCAATTGTGGAGATAAATATATTCGTATGTATCACAAGTTTAATGCATTCTGCAAGCTCTTCTGTTCCTGTACATGAGCACCTACTTCCCAGCGTTGGTTAGTTTGTTAAGGGCGTCTTTGGAGATGACGTGACCGCAGATGAGCTTCATGGGTGGGTTACTCTCTGACGTCTGCTGCCTCAGGATGGGACACGCAAACACCGAGTGATACCAGCACTTCTTTCCCAGGTCGATCTCGATCTGCAAACACACGCGAAAATATTAGCATCAGTTGTCCAGAATTTACTGGTACTCTCATTGAGCCAGCATTTCAGTATCCCAGTCCTTTATAGTTCCTCCTCTTCACACATGTACCGTATGTTCCGCACTATAAGGCGCACCTAAAAGCCTTAAATTATCTCAAAAATCTGCCGTGCGTCTAATAATCCGGTGCGCCTTATGTGTGGACTGAGTTCCAAAATCTGTAAAAATGTTGTGCGACTTTGGCAAACGCTACGCTTGATTGACTGTCGGACCATTTCCTGCTGACACAGGGACGTAATACGTATACTGAAGCGATAAACCAATCAGAGAACATTACATAATACGTACAGTGTACGCTTACCTCCGCCACGCCTCTACCGGTATGCTGCAAAACATTTGTTGAATAAAATCCAACTTAACGCACTGTTTTGCTTCCGTTAGCTTTTTTTTTAGACCGTTGTCATGAAGTTGGAGGCAATAAGTAAGTGCAGGAGAACCGTCTTTATTTAAGAACAAAAACAAACAAGCATTGCTTAGCATCCCCGGCTACGGCTAACCATACAGGCTTCAGCTAAGGCTAACCATACTTCATTCGGCACTCAGCCAGACCTTCAAACAAAGAACAATAACGCGCAATGTGCTCTTAGCCCCGAGGGGTTTAAATACTCAACATAATCAAACCAAACATGACACAGCTGGGATATCATCACCGAATCCAAAACAATAGGTCACGTGTCTAGAGTTAGTTCATGCTGGGGTGCCATCTGCTGGCCGAGGCGCAACAACCGCATGTTTTAGCACACGCCTTATAACACGGTGCGCCTTATGTATTGGTCAAGTACAGAGATAGACCCCGTAATTGAACTGCGCCGTATAATTCGGTGCGCCTTATGGTGCAGAAAATACGGTAATTTAGAAGAAAAAAACAAACTAAAAAAAAAAAAAACACTGGAAATGTACTCGTCTTTGGAAATAAATAAATAAATAAATATGCAAGTGCCATTACCATTTAGTTAACAAACTAACCTTTTTACTAAATAAATCCAGCTAACCATTGTTAACTTTATACTTGTCTAATAGTACTCGAATCAAACCTACGTGGACGGATTCACATTAATGAACTCAAAGCATTCCAGCATTGACTGTTGCATTTTTGCTGCTACTGTATTTATAAAAACAATTTATAGTACTTATCTTATTGCCATTACACTTGTACTTTACCTGGCTGCTATCACAATATCTGCCATGTCCATATATGGTACAAGCTAAAAAGGTTGCTTGTCATATGACAGAGAGGGAGACTCACAGGCAGCTCGTCCTTGTGCGTCCAGACGCCGCTACACTGCCGCTGCTCGATGACCTGCTTAATGTTCATCAACACAGGCAGGGCCATGCAACCTGATGCAAAACTGAACAAAACAAAACACACCGATTACAATAGCAGTTCTCTAAACTAATAAAAGAAAGAGAAAAAAAAAAAAAAAAGAAAGAGCACGGATTCTCTGTGCCCTCATTTTTGTTCTTTTATTTCACATTAATATTATTAATATTATCAAGAGCCCCTCTGAGTCTCGACACAATTAAACAAAGAGCATGCATGTGTGGTTTTCGTCTGTCTACTTCTGATATCTTATTAAAAAACATCCGAGTATGCAGGATCGTTTACTGAAGACTGAATAAGTGGCATTTCATCAAACTGGGGCATAAATAAATAAAAAAAGGCTGTTGAAGGGTTGGGGTCGTAGAAAAGAAAGTAAAAACCATCTGGGGTCATTCAGAAACAGAAACTTCCGTTACATCCAGTTTAAAACCATGTTCAAGAAGGACCAAAGTGAAATAAGAGTCCCCCCCCCCCCACCTCTAAGAAATATGTGACAGACGAGCATAATTAGGCTACTAAGGGAAGGGGGCGGGGCATACGCAGGCCTGGCGTGTTCACTCCACGTTGCAGATTTCTGTGCCTTTCGTCTATATTTAACATTTTGTGGACGTATAATAAAATAAAATCAATTTAAAAAAAGAAAATGTATTATTCAAAACAAACCAACAATTCTTTACAAGTGTAGTCTGTAAAAAATTCCCAACCTGACTAACCATCAGTGGACCCCTCGGACTGTAATAAAAAAAATTAAATTTAAAAAGTCTCAATTTAAATAAAATCTCTCTCAAATATAATTGAACAGTATGAGCAAGGTTCAATCTATAGGGCGGCTGTGTCTCAGTCGGTAGAGCGGGTTCTCCACTAATCCACTAATCGTAGGGTTGGTGGTTCGAATCCCGGCCCGGGTGATCCCATGCCGAAGTGTCCTTGGGCAAGACACTGAACCCTAAGTTGCCCCCGATGGCAAGCTAGCACCTTGCATGCAGCTCTGCTACCATTGGTGTGTGAATGTGGTCTCATTAGTAAGTCGCTTGTAAATGTAAAAATGATATTTCTGTAAAGCTGCTTTGAGACAATGTACCATTGTAAAAAGCGCTATATAAATTGATAAGTTAATTTAAAAAAATCTGGATTTTGTTTATTTAGAGAAACCTACGATAGTGATACTGGGTCATATGGGAACACAGCATGCTTCAATACTTGCTCAATTTGTTTTTCCTTTTGACAAGCTTCCAGAATTCACAACACAAGTAATAATGGGGGGGGCAACCAAATAAAAAAAAGCCACAGTAACCAAACCATCAAAGATTTCCATTCATTACTCATTCGATCTCGGAGTGCTGGACGTGTTTAACAAATAAAAAGTGGAAGTGTGATACCAGTAAAAGACAGATGGTGGATTAGATTTCCAAGGCAAATAAAGGGTCAATTCTGTTAAAAGTTACATTACAACTATACATTTTTTCTCTGTATGTAAAGTGCTTCGGATTAATAAAAATAATAATAAAAATACATTTTTTCGAACATTAGTGGTTGTGAAAGAATAAAGTCATCAGATGGTTGATGCTCGAGGTTTTAGTAGGTGCATCAATAAAGAAAAAGCGGCATCGTGCATCCTGCATTTCTCTCTTTTTGCCCGCTCATCGTTTTTACTTTTTAAAACGAAGTTACACCCATAACGGATGCTCGTTAAGTCCTTCTGGATACTGCATCTGCCAGACTAAAATCAGTGTCTGCAAGATTTCAGAGTTTTTGAGATTGCTGCAGCCAAACATGCTTGAATTTGCTGCAGCTTTTGTCAAAATGTTCGGTGCAATTTGGAGTGTTTTTGCAGAAAACTCTTAGTCTTTCGAGGTGATGTTTGTTGGTAAGCGAGACCCGTTAGCTGTACTCATGTGGATCAAAGAGGGTTTCATCTGAACGAGTGTCGTGATTAAGTCACATGACATGTCTTGGTCCAAATCTGCGGTAACTTAAAAAAAAAAAAAATTTAAACTTGCAAGCTCCTCCAAGCATTACAGAGTTTGCACGATTTAGCTTTAAATTCGGCCGCGGCAAAATCCTGGAAGGCCTGATTAACATGAACGTCAAAACGAAAACGTACTCAATGATAAAGCCTGACATGCACAGAGTATCTTTTCTGCTAAAATTCCAACCGATATCAGGGATTTCTCGGTGTACAAGTGAGAAATCCCACAGGTATGTGAGCACAGGAGTGATTGATACAGCCACCACTGCTCTGGACCCCTGGTGTAGTTTTGGTTACTACTGCTTTCCTGGCAGCTTTGTTAATAAACCTGTATCGTGCATCACAGAAACGTCATTACATCCTTACGCGATATGATATTAGTCACATCATCTGGCCGTAAAGGAGAGCGCAGAGATGGAGAGCACGTGACAGAACGGCATTTCTGACCTGACACTGAGCGGAGACTCTACGGACAGGCCGAGCAGGGCGCAGGCGTCCCGGGTGAAGATGTTGCAGATCTCAGCCCACTGGTTGGTCTCGAGGAGACCGCGGTATGGAGAGTTCTCGATACCGTTCCGCAGGTAAACCAGGCTGCCCATTAACACCTGGATATCTACACACCAACAACAGATGAACCAGACAGTAAACCATACAGAGAACTAGATCAGAGGGATAAAGTGATGAACATGATCTCTGAAGCAGCAAGAAGTCAAAGGAGTGCGGGGCAAAAGAAAAATAAATAATTTAAATACCCTCAACCGACCCTCTCCTTCAGGTTAATACGCAGCGGTAGCTATGTTTCCACCCAAGCTGCGAATTTAACTTTGAATGTCGCATAAAACATCTGCGAATAAAGCACCGTTTCCACCCCAATTGTGTCCAAGAGAACAAAACCGTGACTACTGGGAAAATCAGCACAAAGAATCAATACAAACGGAAAAGGTGTTTCAACCAGGGAAGCCACTGTGTGTCCTCAGGCTGCAACATCAACGGCAGGTTCACATTAATACATCATCTAATACAGGGGTCTTCAACGTTTTCCATGCCAAGGATCCCCAATATATACACACACCTTATCTATATATACCTATAAATACATACACACACCTAATTTTATTTATTTATTTATATATCTATCTATCTATATCTATCTATATCTATCTATATCTATCTATATCCACACACACACACACACACACACACACACACACACAATGAAAGTGTTATATCAAACTGGTACCAAAACTTTCGCAACCCCCATGCAGTACCTCCGCGAACCCCCTGTTGAAGACCTCCGATCTAATACGTTATTGTTTCTATAGGAACAGCTCATACACAGAGACTTGGTAAGGCAGACATTCTAACAAATTCCAACAAAGTAAAACAATTGTTGACGTGGTTAACTATAAGCCGTTAAAATGCGTGACGTGTCGTTCATGGATAATTTCATGGAATAACATGCCTGCCCTTTTTGTTTTGTTTAGTAAAAAACATCTAGAAACAGGTAATTAGAATGATTAGAAATATTATATAAGTGACTACAGTCGGCATATTTTCAGGTACAGAGATGTTATTTTTTGCAGTGTGATCTTTACTGCTCCGTGGCTCACCTCTCTGATGCTGGGCGGCGAACGGTTGGAAGTGGCGAGCGTAGTGCAGAGCCTGCAGCTGGTTCTCCACACCTCCGTTCAGCAGGCTGATGAAGTAGAGCCGGTGCAGCTTGAACTCCAGACTGCTGTTCAGATCCAGAAGCCTCTGTCTGTTCGTCACTGCCCATCTGGCAGAGACACCACACACAGACAGTGGATTTATTACCATACAAACTTCAGTAGGTTTCCTCGAATTATTACAGAAAAGTCCCAAGCAGCTCACAAGCTCTACACTCACTCTAGTGCCGGTCGGAGGTCCTGCATCCGTAAAGCTTCTAGAATGCGATTGAGCTCCAGAAACGGCTGCTTCATGCTCATATCGATGACCACGCCCGACTCCTGCCATGGGGAGACGCGAATAAAGTACTTTTCACAATTTTTACGTCGTAACAGCCGTAATCACTTTGAAACCCGTGAGAAAGGCTGTACCTGACAGAGGTCTTCAGCGACGCTCAGCATGCCCTGTCGGTACAGGTGCTCCACGATGGTCTCACTCAGGTTCCTCTGCTTTTCAGACGAGTCCCACACCGTCTCGGCTACTACTGCGCTCACCTCTGCGTCGAAGTTCTGCAAAGCGTAAAGCCCCGTTACGCGACATTTAAACACGTGGCACGTTTATTTTTTTAAATCCCTGCATCTCCAGTCTCCTGATTTAAGGGAAAGAGAAAGCTACTTTTCAGGAAACCAGATCTGTGATCGATGAAATGTTTATTTTTACACCTGCATGTACAGTAAGTTGTACAGCATCTCAAAAAAAAGGCAGTACCACCCTCACATTTGTGTAAATATTTTATTATACATTTTCATGTAACACTATAGAAGTGACACTTTGCTACAAAGTAAAGTAGTGAGTGTACAGCTTGTGTAACAGTGGACATTTTCACTTATACAGTGGGTGTATTCACTTTAGCTGCCAGTGGTTTAGACATTAATGTCTGTGTGTTGAGTTATTTTGAGGGGACAGTAAATTTACACTGTTAAACAAGCTGTACACTCACTACTTTACATTGTAGCAAAGTCCCATTTCTTCAGTGTTGTCACGTGACAAGATATCATCAAATATTTATCCAAATGTGAGGGGTGTACTCACTTTTGTTGCCAGCGGTTTAGACATTAAAGTAAATATACATATATTTGACATAATATAATGAAAAGATATCAAAACTTTACACAAATGTGAGGGGTGTACTAACTTTTGAGAGATACTGTATTTTACGATAAACAGTCCACTTTATTATGCAGCCTGTTGAATGTACTGTTCGACACACAGACCTTCAGAGCCTCGTAGTGAACGGTACAATACGCAGGTCCTGTAAAGCCCTAGAACATTCACTTCAAGACTAAGGGCTCAGAGGATCTACATGTCTTAATTACAGTGTGGCCAAAGACTTCGCTATTAAGAGAGAATGAGAAAGAAAACAACAAGAAAGACAGAAAGAAAGGAATTACAAGAAATAAAAAAAATAATTTTAAGAAATAGAAAGAAAAACAAAGCAAGGAATAAGAAAAAGAAAGGAATTCTGAGATCAAAAGTTTCACATATTCTCCTACTTCCTCCGCTGAAATAAAGTCCTTCTGGACACCGTTATGTGTAATGCGAAGCCAAGCTGGGTGAAGTATTAAATACCGAGCGCCCTCAACATCACGAAGTTGACGCCGAACCTCATTAAATGCAGCTCGAGCCCGGGCTATCTTAGGTGTATAATCAGGGATAACGGAAATAATCAAATTCCTCACATTAATCTACTGGAGCTCTCTCACACGGCGTAAAATATCAAAACAGTCACTGTGATCGTGGAATCTGCACACAATTGCTCGTGGTCATTCATCAGGCTTCGGCTGAAGGGTCCGGTGGGACTGTTCCAAAACCGGCTCCTTCTCCAGACCTTTTAACAAGGCCGCTACAGCAGCAGTTGAACATGTATCAGAACCTTCTGGAACTCCCATTATTTGAACGTTATTGCGCCGCGACCTCGTCTCCAAATCCTCACATTTATTCTGTAATTGAGTCACGGTCGCAGTGAGAGACTCGATAGTGGACTTCATGTGTGCGGTGTCATGTGTACAAGCAAACAGCGCGTGCTCCATTTCCCGAACAGTACCTTTCAGCGCTGATATAGTGGCCTCGGTAACAACTTTATCATTAACTTTCTGTGTTTTACAACATGCAGGTCAAGCTGGATAGCAGACAGCGCTTCCCGGAGAATCCGCTGGAGCCCCGTATTAAAAATATGAGCGATATCCTTCCTCAATGAAGCAAACAGCTCAAGCTTGAGTGCGGCGAGATCAAAGTCACCGCTCGGCAACGCGGATTCAGGGGGAGAGGGGACACGCTCACGGCGCGCGCACTCTGCCTCAGTCGTGTTTGAATACCACCTCGGGTTTTCGTATTCTTTCCAGACATTTTAACGTGACAAAAAATTCAAATTATAAGCAAAGATAAGGAGTAAAATAAGTTAAAGTATATTATATGACTAAAAAGCGCAAATTAATTAAAATTTTAATCGAAATCAGCAGGAGCCTCCAGCTTTGTGTCCTACTCCATTCAAACCCGAACTCTCGATTTCTTTTTTTTTTTTTCTCGTTAAGGACATTATATCTGTTATTGTGCGCAGACTGTTCATCAGATTTGAAGTTGGTAGGGGTATTGATTTTTCCCTTACTGAAATCTTTTGTTTTGGTAAGGGTTAGTGATGGAGAGTGAGTGATTATGAGAGTGAATATGGAGGAGAGACTGACTCTGTCGATGGCTTTGCCCACTTTGGACACGCTGCCGTGGATGTCCTTGTGTCGAGACGCGAGAATCTGCACAGTCTCCTTGATCTCCTTACAGCACTGCGCCATGGTCTGAGAAAGCACCGATAGATCTGTATCCTGAACACCTGAGAAGAGAAAACATACAATAAAACCCTCAGCAGGAGCTCGGGAACATCCAAGACCTCACTCCAAGACAGTCCAAAAGCACCTTCACAACTGTTACACCACTGATCACGTCCGAGTCAGAGACCAGTAGAAACGATAAAGCAAGAAGTGGTACACAGCAACGGAAGAAAAAACAAAAGGAAGCTAGCAGTATGTAAAAGATCATACAGTTATATATCAATTGTTTGTTGGTCCACATCTCCAGAACATTTCAGTTTGTAGCTGGAATAAATTTAATTATTTATAATTTTTTTTTTTTAAATATAAAATTGATTCAGAATCAAATTGCTTTCGAGATGACTCATAAGCGCACCAACACCACTTTGCTCAGTCTCTCTCAGACCCTTTCCAGTAAAACAATCTGAGACAACACCTGTGAACCATCTGGAAGTTATATAACCAGATGTTTTTCCAGATTGGGCGAGTCTGAGCCACAGAATCCTATTATCAGACAATCTCTTCACCCATATCTGCATCATTTTATGAACAGACAGGTGTTCATATTAAAGCGGCCAGCGAGCGCGTGATGCCCGCTTCATTTCGACGCTTACCGAAGGTGACCAGCTGGCTGCGCAGCTCGCAGACGTTCCTCAGCAGCTCGTCGAGACGTTCCTCTGACTGGTGTCCGTACGTGACGAACCTGTGCAGCACCTTCTCCAGCTCACGCTCCACACACGCACACTGCTCCATGGCTCTGTCGCTTGTTCTCGATCGCACATACGGCAGGAGCGACGACACCTACATGTACAACACACACATTTAAAGTTCAGCGGATTATAAAAAATTTTATTTAAAATAAAAAATTTTTTTTAAATAAATAAAAAAAAAAACAAAAAAAAAAAAAAAAAAAAAAAAAAAAAAGCATGACGCGTCACTTAATCTTCAGAAATATCACATGACTTCTACAATTTATCGTTAGTTAGACCTAAAGCTTCTGTTGCTCCCTCGGTTTTCATGTCGCTTAACGGTTTCCTCAATTACCTACAATGCAGTTTGATTCCTTGATGTTCCGAGGGATTTATGACTTATAGTCCATGCTTTATCTCTACCTAAAGAGAGCGATGCAGCGGCGCCTTAGTTCTCCAGCCCATCTAGCGCACTCACCTCCTCTTCATCTGTTCACGTTACACTCACACACATCAGATTCAAATGCTTTTGTGGTAACATCGCCAGGGTAAATACCATCACGCTAGTCATCTCACAGACAAGCCTAACACGGTCTCCATGCTAACTCGCCATTAAACTGCATTCTGGGACTTTCTTCCTCGTCATCTCGATCGAAAACTGGATTGATCTACACATCCGTCCACCCACCCATATATCTACCGACCCATCCATAAATCCTCAACCTACCCATCCATCTATACATCCTCACACATACCTACCCATTCATCCAGCCACCCACATACATACCCATCCATCCATATATCTACCCATCCATCCATATATCCTCCCATATATCTACCATCCACCCATATATCCTCCCATATATCTACCCATCCAACCATATATCCTCCCATATATCTACCCATCCATCCATATATCCTCCCATATATCTACCCATCCACCCATATATCCTCACATATATCTACCCATCCACCCATATATCTACCCATCCACCCATATATCTACCCATCCACCCATATATCTACCCATCCATCCATATATCCTCCCATATATCTACCCATCCATCCATATATCCTCCCATATATCTACCCATCCATCCATATATCCTCCCATCCATCCATATATCCTCCCATATATCTACCCCTCCATCCATATATCCTCCCATATATCTACCCATCCACCCATATATCTACACATCCACCCATATATCTACACATCCACCCATATATCTACCCATCCACCCATATATCTACCCATCCACCCATATATCCTCCCATATATCTACCCATCCACCCATATATCCTCCCATATATCTACCCATCCACCCATATATCTACCCATCCACCCATATATCTACCCATATATCTACCATCCACCCATATATCCTCCCATATATCTACCATCCACCCATATATCTACCCATCCACCCATATATCTACCCATATATCTACCCATCCATCCATATATCCTCCCATATATCTACCCATCAATCCATATATCCTCCCATATATCTACCCATCCACCCATATATCCTCCCATATATCTACCCATCCACCCATATATCCCCCAATATATCTACCCATCCACCCATATATCTACCCATCCACCCATATATCTACCCATCCACCCATATATCTACCCATCCACCCATATATCCTCCCATATATCCTCCCATATATCCTCCCATCCATCCATATATCCTCCCATATATCTACCATCCACCCATATATCCTCCCATATATCTACCATCCACCCATATATCCTCCCATATATCTACCATCCACCCATATATCCTCCCATATATCTACCCATATATCTACCCATCCATCCATATATCTACCCATCCATCCATATATCCTCCCATATATCTACCCATCCATCCATATATCCTCCCACATACCTACCCATCCATCCATATATCCTCCCATATATCTACCCATCCACCCATATATCTACCCATCCACCCATATATCCTCCCACATACCTACCCATCCATCCATATATCCTCCCACATACCTACCCATCCATCCATATATCCTCCCACATACCTACCATCCACCCATATATCTACCATCCACCCATATATCTACCATCCTCCCATATATCTACCCATCCACCCATATATCTACCCATCCACCCATATATCCTCCCATATATCTACCCATCCACCCATATATCCTCCCATATATCTACCCATCCATCCATATATCCTCCCATATATCTACCCATCCATCCATATATCCTCCCATATATCTACCCATATATCTACCCATCCATCCATAT